>CAAKHB010001019.1:2173-12292 GCA_901007665.1 Aeoliscus strigatus
TCACCACGGTCTCTACCTTTAACTGTGTACAACTACATATGACTGTGTATAACTACAAATAACAACAGCGTAAAACACTTACCTGAATACTTGTGTATAATTACAACTATATATAACTGTGTATAGCTTCATATAACTGTATATAAGAGTGACAGTAACAGTATCAGTGCCTCCAACTACACAGTTCCAGTCCTTATTCTTATGGGTATAATATGGGTGTTTGTGTTCAGACGGTACGATCAGTATAAACACTGACTGAGAGCAGACACACATGCAGGGGAAACACCTCCCATGAAAGTGAGGCCATGAGTGTGATTCCCGTTCAGTGCGACAGGAACAAACCAACACACCTGCAGCACAAACGCTCCACAGTCACTGTCGTTGTTCTGACGCCCCACGTTCTGAAACACAAACAGCAACAACCCCATCTGTTACAGTTCATCTGAACCACCACAGCCCCACATCAAGCAGCGGCTCACCATTTTGAAAAATCCTTTCCAGCCTGTCAGAAACTCTCGTTGGTCTTTTTTGACAGCCTCCGCCTGTAGGTACTTGAAGATGTGCTGCAAAGACCACGCAGAGGAAGGACGTCAGTTCACGGGCGGGGGTGGGAGGCGCGGGGGGGAACATCTAAAACCCAGTCCAGACCAAGGACTCCAGGCGCAACAACTTGTAACGTGCAACTATGTACATCTGCTTGAAACAGAACATTCCAGCAATAGTCTGATTGACACTGAGGCACCGAGCTGCGACTGCTCACTGCGATATCATGTCAAGTACCCTCGTCTCCACAGCAACGAGTGCGGTGTGACATGCCATAAAGTGAAACAGCACAGAACAATCACTTCTTATCCGTGAATTGTTAGCACATCATTACAAGCTAACGTTGTGCAGACACAGTTGTGCTTCAGAGGGATTTATCAGCGTGTCGTTCTTGTCCTCCATCCAACAGTTAGCATTTGTTAGCCTGGTTGCAGCTGCACGTGGGCGTACACGTCAGCTCGCAGCTGATTGGTTGCTCCAGGGATCTTTGGACTTTAAATGGACATTAGTGAGGGAAATGTGAAAAATGTTTGCGTTCTTAGATCCGGGTTTTTATTCTGAGTTAAGGAAAAAAACACGTCGTACCTTCGGGCAGCGTCTGTTGAGCGTCCGCTGCGAGTCGAAGTAGGTGATGGCTCGGCAGGGAATGTCCACGCTGACCAGAGACCAGTGGACCTCCAGGTGGATGGGGATCAACAACAGGTCCTTCTGAAAGATGTCCACCTGATGCACAGACACCGGGGAGGAGGTCACAGATCAACCCCGCCAACGCTTGGTACCGCTGCACCTAAAACCTGACCGCATGTTCACATTCATCTCCACTTTCTGCCTCAACACACTTACGTTTTTTGTCCAGCGCTTGACGCCTTCGTAACCTTTTGTCCTCAGTTTATCATAGAAGAAACTGTTGAAAAAGTGAACCTGACAAAGAGAAGATTCAGAACCATCGATGGAGGTCAATAACAAGGGCAGCAAAGGGGCGGGAACTTTACAGAAACTCTATGGGAACTTAAGCGAGGCGATAGTAACTATTCAATGACTAGTCAGTGAAGTGGTGCAAGCTGTAGCTAGCATGTAGCTTGTAGCTTTTCAGCAGTTATGTACTGTACAAAAACAAGTGAAATATTAACACACACATCAAAACTATTTGAAAATAAAAAGAATTAAACACTTGAAATATATCCATCTGTGTGTGAGGAATCATATATGAAGATGTGTTTCACTTTTTTAAATTAATTTACTGGAAAAAATAACTTTCTAATGGTGAAAGAGTCTATTTTGAAGAAAACAACTTGTGGATAAGATGATGGATAAGGGCAGAATGTTAGTTTGTCAGGTTGGTTTCTCATGAGCTAAAAGACCTGTGCTACTTCTCCTGTGTCGTCTTACCTTCTCTGGAACTGAGTCCATCACCAGGTCTCCGTACATGTTCATGATCTGAAGGAAGATGAGACAACGTCTAATGTAGTGTAACATCATCATCTAATACAGGACACAGAGGTTTTCTGATCACTTGTGACATGAGAAAACAAATTTGATCGTCAGCTGCTTTTTCACTGGCTGTACTTTGTTCTCTTAAATGTACTTGTCACAAGACAACACCCAGCTGAAAAGAAGCTAAAGACAATAATCCCAATTAGCGTTTCTTCATCTGACCAGTGAGGAAAATGATGGATTTGGCCAGCAAACATACGGATCATACCTGGTCGTTGAGCCAGTTCTGTCCATACAGCGTCCCCAGGTCATCCATGGTGAGGACATGACGTTTGTAGTTCACCCTGAAGGTCTTCGCCAGAGCCGATCCAGATGAACGCTGGAATGACTGGATGAGGTGCTGGACCACCGCTTTTCTGGACCAGACATGGACGAAATGGACGCATATATCAGAACTACAACTACTACTAACACCGCTACTACAACTGTACAAACGTCCCAGCGACAGGAAGAAGAACTACTGACCTCTGTGGCTGTGAGAAGCTCTCACTGAAGATATTCTGAAGCTTCTCCACAACGTCGTCCACATGGACGGGGATCAAACTGCCGTACTGCTGCAGAGACTCTTCTAGAATACCTGTGCGCAAACAGCAACCATCATGCTCACACACTGTGCTTGTCCAGCACTTGTCCACCTGAGGACATCACATTACTCAAACAAAAAACGTGTGTACAACTTGTTTTCATACAAGACACTCAGTGAACCACGACACATTGTAATTAATGTTGGCCTTATTTTGGCGACAAATCCAAGGAACATTTATTAGTTATTACATAACTACAATATATAACTACAAATATAACTACATATATACACTAGTGGTGGGACTCGATTAAAAAAAATCGAATTAGAGGCTTTGTAATTATTATTTTTTATTGATTTTGGTTTTTGACCGAATTAAATGACAGACACATACATAGATTTAAACAAACAAAATATTGATTTTTTTTTATTTTAAACTTAAGTTATTTTAATGTCTTCAAAATGCCAGTTTTAAAATTGCATTAAAAGTGCAATTTCAAGTACATTCAGAACATTGAAAATGTGTAAATAAAAATATCCCGGGCCAAAAATAAACATAACTACCGTTAAAGTGCTATTTCACGTAGGATTGATAGCGCTAGCAGCTGCGTCCGTTTCTGTGCTCGCTGCAACATGCTTCACATTTAGATGGTGCCGTAGGCTTGATGTGCTTCTGTGGTATGCAATTTCTTTTTGGCACAGTTTGAACAAAACCACACTCTTATTCAAGGCTTCCATCGGGCAGCTTTTTGAAAAGGAAACTTGCCCTTCATCAGTCTGAGCGCTGTGCTCTCATGAGGCTCCTCCATGTTAGCTCTAACGCGTCCTGTGCATCAGTGTGATTGGTAGACCATGGAACGTGTACGGACAAACGTTCCGTGTTGTCTGGAAACTGCGATTAAAAGCATTATTTTTATGTATTATTCAATTCATTTATAGTCATTTATAGGGGTTAATGACACATTCATTACCATAAATAAAAATCTTCTCTCAGATTTTAATTATCGGTCCGATAATTAAAAAATAATTTAAGGAACAAAACACCAGAGATAAAACTCAAAGTAACAACAACAATAATAATAATAATAATAATGTTTATACATTCAAACATGTAACGAGGGATGGAAAATGCACAACAGAATAATAAAAATAAACCATGTAGTGAATGTTTGACCTTGTTACATGACCACAAACTAATAAACACAATGTGCGTGTGTGTGTGTGTGTGTTCCGTACCAGTCACACAGCTCACGTGATCCTCCGTCAGCGCCAGCTCCACCGACCTCTCCTCCACCATGCGCCGCCCCGCCTCCTCCTGCCGCTCGGCAGCGCAGCCGTTTCTCGTGTCTGTCGCAGAGAGAGATCAACAGTTACACCACAGAGGCCCGGAGCCTTCCTTTAAACCGTCTTCCATGTTTCCATTTTCGACCTCCGAAACAACTTGAACAAACTCATAAATTGAAAATACAAAATGTTAAATGATCAGAGGCGACGGCCTGCGACTGGACCTTCACAGAGCACGGTCACTTTTATTCAATCACACATTCGTTGGTATTACTCTACAATCAGTCTTCAATCTTGTTTGGTTATTGCTTTGTTTGAGTGATTTAATAAATTAGAATTCACACAAAGTAACTACTGATGTGTCATTTTGTGTTCTCTCTCTTGTCTTCTCTCTCTTTGTGTTCTTCTCTAAAACTCAAACACACACACATAGTTTTTTGTTTCTATTTCTTGTCAATTTGATGGAAGTGTGTGGCTTCAATAGTGCTCTGGGCTCAAACATGTGGTCTCAGTCGTCCGGGTTTGAGGAATCACCTCTGCATGTGTAGTGTATGTCGGGGGCCTGGCCTCCGGGGGGCGTGGCCTCAGTCCACCTGCAGTCAGCAGAGTGTGCGTGCAAGTGATGGAGGAACCATGTTCTCAAGTGGACGCAATCAGATCAGCTGGTTTCAGTCAAAATGATGCTACAACTGATTTCACACAACTAGATTAAAAATCCCTGTTTATATTGATTGATACTCCTGAATTCCCATTCATTCGTTCTGCAATCCTACTCTTATCGAGCATCGTTCTCAGTAGCTGATGATGAGAACCTGCACACACCAGCGCGAGAAAAAGAGGACGAGTCTGTGTCACGACCCCTGATGAACACTCCGCGTACGTGTGTGTGTGTGTGTGTGTGAGTGTACCTCTCTCTGACTCTGTGAATCGCTCCTCATTGCTGTTGTCCTCTCCGTCGGAGTACGCCGACTGCTGATAGCGCTTCGTCCTCCTCGCTTTTCCGTACAGGTCGTCACTCCTCTGCCCCCGCATGCTGCTCTGGTTCCTCCTGGAGTTCACCCACTGAGCCCGCTGGCGCCAGCTCTTCCAGTGCTGGCTGAGCCGGAAGCCCAGCTCCCCGTGAGGTCGCAAGCGTTTCAAGCGGTGGAGCCTCCTCAGAGCTCGGTACCTGCTCAGATTGGACCTGAACAAACGTCCCGTTCTGGTCGGGGAGACGTCACCAGCGTCCTCTGCTCTCTGTGGTCCGTAATGTTGGTGGTGTGAGTTTGGCTGCGCAGTGGCCTCAGAGGAGGGAAAGTCCAGGACGTCCCACACCTCCTCCTGATCTCCTTCCTCTTCCACCTCATCCTCCTCCTCCTCCTCTTCATCTTCTTCTTCATGCTCATTGTCAATCCAACAATCAAACTCGCCTTCATCCTCAGCATCGAGGTTGTTCTCCTCCCCCTCCTCCCCGATGTCTTTAATCCTGCCAATCTCGTCGTCCTCCTCCTCCTCCTTGTCTACAAACTCTCCCCCCCACACTCGCTCTTTCTGTCCCAGTCGGAGGTGCATCGGGCTGGGGATACTGTGGTCTGACACTGGGACGATCAGGTGGTCTCCAGGAATCCCACCTGAACAAAACATCAGGAGAAGCACTGAAATAATATACAAATACCCCAAACACACACGTCACGAAAACTAGGCGATGACCCTGAGTTAATCTGAGAAAGTGATACACAAACCAGCTGATAAAATGAAAACATGTTTGGATCTTCATACTCCACTGGGTCACACTGGTAAAATGACGTGCAATGAGTCAGGACAGAAAAAGGGAGTTTGGCTTGGATTGAAGAAGTGTGTTCAGGTTTGATGGATGAAATCGATGAGAACACACAGAATCTTAAGCTACGAACACTTGAAGAACAAAGAGCCTGTCGTCGCCTTGTATGACTTGAAGAATTTGTTGTCTTAAGCCTGATTTCTTCCTGTGGGTTGAAACAATGCTTTGCATGGGGTGTTGTAACTAGTCATCACGACAACATGGACCTCAACAGACGACCACTGCAATTGGACTGTTTGCGTCATGTGACTTTTCCAGCTCTGGGAGCGCCACTCCTGTCATGGTGTGTGCGTACGTTGCCTACCTCCTCCTGTGTCATCCTGCCCCACAGCAGTCAGACCCAGGTCTCCTTGCCACCGGTTCTGGGCCAGGCTACCGCCACTGTCTCGCATTATCCACAGACACCCCACAGCCTGCGCCAGCTCGTCACCTGCAGACGACACACAGCCGACAGCACTGATGCAACTGAACTGTGAGTGTGTGTGGAAACAAGCACAGACACATCTCAACACTGATCAGGCAACAAGACACAAAACTGTGTACTTTGAATGAGCTGCGCTCACAGAGAACGCCACATTGAATATTTGTAGCCCATTGTCTTCAGATGAAAAAAAAAATTAGAATTATAAGTTGTTAACTGTCATTATACAACAGATTGTACAAGGAAACTAGATTCATTATGTCTAATAACAATACCCATGATTATAAGTCTCCTGGAAACCAACTGTAAAATAACTGAAAATATACAAACAATTTAATTATTACCCCCATTAGAGGGTTTATTCAAGGACAACTTTCAGGTGGCTTTGTGGAAATTTATCAGAATTAATTTAGGATGCTATGAAATTAAAAATACACATGAATTGGATACTTTTTGATTTTTAACACTGTGAGCCATATCTAGACATTTATTTTCTCAGGAAATACCACATAAAACTTAATAGGTGTTCTTCTTATTTCAGTAGCAGATGGGAGTAATGTACCTGAACAGACGCTTCCTGACACTAATTAAAATCCGCAGTTTTCTTTGGAGGCTCGTCAGCTGTCACCGTCTTAAATCCCGACACGAAACGTTGTATGCAAACCAGTTGTCATATTTACTAAACAAATCGAACGGTTTTCAGAATTAATGCTAAATATTGCAGCCCCTGTGCTTTGGAGGACTAAAACGAGCGGCGCAATGATGGGAGGAATTATTTTCTGTGCAGGAAGTAGTCCGTACCAATGCTAGCTTGTGCAAGCTGGATGCTAACACCGACAGTTTGCACAGAAAAACACAATGCATTTTACAAATCTGTTCTATCAATAATTGTTGAAATGCATGTCAGTTAAGTCATCCGTTGGGCAACCACAAACAATTCCACTTTTAAATATTTATTGTTAACACATGCTAACAAGATAGCTAGTTAGCCATGTTGTAAGCTACGCGATAGATTCGCACCCGGAATAAAACATCTGGTTTACAATAACCCCCACACAGACAGATGTTTCATACATGTCCTTACCGTTTACCTGCAGATGTACGTGAAATGTTGTCCGGTTGCGTCTTAATGAAGGCTGGTATCGTTTAATTATGTACAATTATAAACAAATGCTAACGGTGGCTAAAACTTCATTGAATGAAGTCAGTGGTGGAGCAGCCGGATATCGCCTCCGTGTATTTTCAAATTAATTTCCCTCTGTCGGTTCAAAGAAAGAGGCGTTTGACTAGCACAAACGGTGAATTTATATCGAGAAACAGGTGAACTGCACAGGTAGAGTCTATTTCTTTTTATTCCATGCTAAAGCTCAGGGCTAAGCTAAGGTAGCTCGCTGCAGGTTCTTCGCTCTCATGTCTCCGTCGCACAACAATGACGTCATTTACAACCACCAGCGGCGCGCAGCAAATGGGCTGTTTGTATTTTTCACAGCTATCACAAAATATAAAACAAATTATACACATAATAAAACAATGCTATACTACTAATTATCTGTATTGCTAGAAAAGTCCCACATCCAAAAAAACGCTCCAAATGACAAATATTCACTGATCTCGTCTATCAAATGCACGCGCTCACACACACACACACACACACACACACACACACACACACACACACACACACACACACAAGAACAGTATGTACAAGATAAAATAGAAGTACTTTATTGATCCCGTGAGGTGAATTCTCATGTTACAGCAGAGAAAGTTTCAAGTATGGTTCAAACTAATTCATAGCATATGTAAAGAATCTTTAACTAAAAGTAAAATGTTTTATAACATTATAATACAAATATGAAAACCTGGGACTTGTCTAAAACAACTTGTTATCTCTCTGGGACTAAATATTCATTATTCATAGAAATACTTCAATATTTGTGTGATGCGGATTGACATCCCTTCAAATGTCTGTTGATATTCACTTCTTGTCCCAAAGTGAAGGTGAAGAAAGAGGCGTTACGTCAGTTTGACAGGAGGTTTATTCATTTATGTACAAACACGTCCAACAAAATAAAAGATATAAGGTGCAAAAACAAACACTGATGCATGAGTCTGCCACCCAACACCCCCATCACATGTCTCAGTTTGAAGCTGAATAAAAACCTGCTAAATACCTGGTGACACGTCCCCTGTCTGACCCAATGACCTTTGCCAACCTGTCGAGTGTCACGATGAAGCAGCAAAGAAATTATATACAAGAGACAAACAGTTTGAACAAAGAACAGGCAGCTACAATATAATAAAATAAAGTGTGTGTTTGTGCGTTGTGTTCAACAACGCAACAAAGAACACGGGTTCCGTCAGTAAGACGCTGATCGTTGTGACGTCAGAATAACAAAAACAAACGGTCAGGCTGCGTTCATATGATTGGGTTTCCTCCAGGTACTCAGTTTTCCTCATACACGCACAAAAACATCCAAGTAGGTTTCCCCCAAGGTACAATTCAAACAGACTGGAATGTGAGGGTGAATGTCTGCACCATGATTGGCTGCTGACCAGTGACTCCGCCCCTTCTGTCAGCACCCCCTGCTGAGGATTAAAAGTAAAAGTTCAGGTGTAGTTGGGTTTAAATGTGTGTTTCGCTGCCGAAAACATGAATTCAACTCTAATCCTGGAACATTTCATACAGATCTTTTACTGTTCTTGTTTCCATTTGCTTGTTTTTATAGATCAGATGTTCGGACCATTCCACATAAAAAAGCATTCAAAAAACATGTTAAGTCCTTTTTTCAGACTCGAGAGTTACTAGTGTTTGAGCTGATCATTTTGGGAACTGTTTTTTCTTTTCTTCTCTTTTTATTGTACACAGTATCTGTGTAGGTTTTGTAACTGGATGTGCATATTGTTGTGTATTGTTGTTTATATCCTACTTTTAAATAGGACCCCAGGAAGACTAGCCAGGCGTCAGCTAATGGGGATCCTCAGTAAACATTCAACATTAAACATTTAACAGCTACCAACAGCTGACGTTCTCATAGTTTACATAATCAGATTGTATTACTTTTAATACGTTCTCCACAATTGTTTTGTAGATGTAAGCACAGATGGACGCAGGACCATTTTCAGAAGTTTGTAAGAATGAAAAATCAAGAAATGTGTACGATTTCAGACGGTTCATAAGAAAATATTGAGGAATTGCACTTCTTGATTGAACTTCTTGATTCAGATCTCAAGGCATTATTTAAGATTTTTCTTAAGAACAGACTGTAGAATCTGGCCCCAGGTCACAGTGTGTTTGGTGTGTGAAACTACTTATTAATGGTCTTTAATGGGCGGCTGATGATGTCACACTCCGGAAAACAGCAAATGTGAAGCTGCACTTTGGTGACGTCGCTGACAAAAACTTAAATATATGAACATATAAATAAGGGAAGTTTTTCCTCCAAACATTTACAAATAAATATCAGTTTAGTGTGAAAAAGTTGCGTTAAAGAGGAAAACAGACGGTTTGAATAACACACAGCAAGTTTCATAACTTAAAGTAGGACAAGCAGGAGCAAGAGGACAAAGTGTCTGTGTACTGAAACCAGCCGTTGGGTTTGGTTCTGGTCGACGTTCTACGACTTCTCTCAGGTTCTTTGACCGTAGAAACCGTTTTAAATAAATATTTACAACACTTGTTTAACAGGACGCGGATGGAAGTGATGATGGAATTTATGTTCCACTCTTCTGCTCCCATTCCTGCAAAACACACACACACACACACACACATACACTGTGTCATGAAACATACAAATCAATCAAGTCGCTTTCGATGTGTGTGCATGTGTAAATGTGTGTATGTGCATGTGTGTGACCTCTGACCTTGGCCTTCCGCAGCACGTGTCCTCGGACAGGTGAGGTCTTGTGGGCGAGCTGCTGGCGGCGGAGCAGCGACGCGCTGTTCACCGGCAGTGAGCATGTCTCTGTGTCGCTGGTGTCACAGCTGGAGAACGGAGAGGACTCCTGCGTCCGCCGCAACACTGTGGGAGACTG
>CAAKHB010001020.1:7643-19481 GCA_901007665.1 Aeoliscus strigatus
GCAGCACCTTGGAGATGGTGAGAGCAGGACTCCAGTTGTCCTTCAGGATGTCCAGACAGATCACGCCCTGACTGTTGATGTTGCAGTGATAGATCCTTGTGCGAAAGGTTACCTACACACACACACACACACACACACACACACACACACACACACACACACACACACACACACACACACACACACACACACACACACACACACACACACACACACACACACACACACACACACACACACAAACACACAAACAACAGTAAAAAGTGACAGATGCTGTCACACATATAAACCGACAGGAGAACGTGTGTTTGTGTTGTTGTACACATCAGCTCACTGTGTTCATCACAAACTGCTGGACGGAACAGAAAAGTAAAAGTTCAGGAATCAATCATTAATTCGTAGTTTTTGTTTTAACACTCTTTAAAAATATATGGAATGATGTTCACTCCTCAGCAGGGTCTCTCACATCAAGTGTGTGTATACACACACACAGACACAATGTGAGGTGTTGATGAACCCGTCCTTGTTACTCTGGCACATGAGGGGGTGATGGTGATAGATCAGACAGTCCCGTCTACTGATCCTTCCACTGATCCTAATGTTTGTTCATGAAACTCATGTGTTCAGTGTGACACAACTATCAGCCCGTTAGAGACGGGAGGTCACACCACATTGTAGTCAAGCTGTAGTTTTCTACTTATTTCCTGTCTCTAGGCCAATGAAATCATTCAGGATTCACACATTGAGAGATTCCATGTGATGACTTTTCAGATCCCTCCAACAACACCTCTAGCAACTTTCCTCCAGAGCAGGATGGAAAACAAACAGGGACCAACAGAAGAATGTCCACTGGTGGTCCTCAACCCCCATTCCCACCAACAGCGTTGCGTCTCCGCTCCGTCAGTCCAGAGCGCTGCCTCGAAGATATGCAGAGGTTCTATTTCTGAAGGATGCCGGAGCTGAGACGCAGAAATCTGGCACAAAATCCATCGAGCGGGGCAGGAAGTCCAACACAGAAACAAAATAAAACATACAAGACTACTTTTCAGAATAAAATGCTCGACGTTGACGCCAGATCGTATTTCACACTATTACATCAGTACTTTCAACACAGTACATTTATTAAGAGTATTTATTTACAAGTTACTTGTCCACTAGTCCACTTGAAGTCCACTGGTCCACTTGTACACTACTGAGTAGTGGAGACTGTGGAAGAGAAGTGAAGAATAGGGTGCAGGCAGGGTGGAACAGCTGGAGAAAAGTGTCAGGAGTGATTTGTGATAGAAGAGTTTCAGCTAAGGTGAAGGGAAAGGTTTACAGGACTGTGGTTAGACCAGCTATGATGTATGGTTTAGAGACACTAGCGATAGGCAGAAGACAGGAGGCAGAGCTGGAGGTGGCAGAGTTAAAGATGCTGAGATTCTCTTGGAGTGACCAGGATGGACAGGATTAGGAATGAGGTCATCAGAGGGACAACACAGACAGGAAGGTTAGGAGAAAAAGCTAGAGAGGCTAGATTGAGATGGTTTGGACATGTGCAGAGGAGGGACAGTGGATACATTGGTAGGAGAATGTTAGAGATGGAGTTGGAGGTAGGAGACAGAGAGGAAGGTCAAAGAGGAGGTTTATAGATGCAGTGAGGGAGGACATGGAGGTAGTTGGAGTCAGAGTAGAGGATACAGAGAACAGGGAAAGATGGAAATTGATGATTCGCTGTGGCAACCCCTGAAGAGGGACAGAGCCGAAAGAAGAAGAAGAAGATTTACAAGTTACTTGTCCATGGTAAAACCACAAAACCGACAAAAAGTCAAACACAATCAAGTCAGACTCTCCTCTGCTTCTCCACCTTGAGACACTTGTGTTTCTTCCTGGATTTATCACACAAACATGTAGTTTTGCGCGATTATACGTGTTTTCACCGCGGGAACTTGTCAGTCACGTGACTGACGGACCGGAGCCGCGACGCAGGTGAAACGCATCTGGTGGGGATTGACTGAGCAAAGACGGATCAGAGACGCAACGCACACGCAGCCGGTGTAAATCCAGGGTAAGTTTAGTTTTTTTCTATTTTGTTTTTTTACTCAGGAGTTGTCCACACTGACCTCAGGTTGAAGGACACGCGCCACCTCCCATCTCGAATGGGTTCATGGTGAAAACTGAGATAATGGACAGACACTGGACATGGGAAGAGGTCCACTTACAGCCAACACCCCCGACGATGAGGACCTCCTGGGAGCCACAGTGAGCCATGGCCCTCTCTGTGATCTCCACCAGCATGGAGAACACCGTCTCCTGCAGCCAAACACACGTGACCAACGTCGTTGATTTACTGATGGAAGTTGAACGGGCTTCGATTCAGTGTGAGGATTCTTTCATCGGAGCGCTGCCTCCATGAATATACAGAGTTAACGCCACATGGAGAAGAACCAAACCTCTTAACGTTTGTCTCACCTGGAGGGAGAAGCACAGGTCCTCCGCCGTGCACCGACCACAGCTCAGCATCTTATCGGCAGCTTCCTGAAACAACAAACTGGATTCATGCTTCTGAACCAAATCCACGGCGGAACATTCGGCACAGGACTTGCGTCTATCGGCTGTCTACAGCATAAGCTGAATGCACCTCTCCAGAAAGGTCCTAGAAGACGGACATCTCCTTGTAGTTAGTGCAATAAAAACATCTGCTCATTTTCAGTCGCTTCAAGGGAACAAAGATAAACACTGAGAACCAGAAGAAAACAAAACAGAGAAACACTCACAGCAGCGTAGGACACCGAGATACGACGTAGACTGAAACAAACCAACATAGAGCCAGAAAAAGGTTCAGATAGACAGACAGAGAGACACAGACAGACAGACAGACAGATACAGAGAGACACAGACAGACAGATACAGAGAGACAGAGAGACACAGACAGACAGAGAGAGACAGACAGAGAGACACAGACAAACAGACAGAGAGAATGATAGACAGATACAGAGAGACAGAGAGACACAGATAGACAGAGAGAGAGAATGATAGACAGATACAGAGAGACAGACAGACAGAGAGACACAGACAGACAGACAGACAGAGAGACACAGACAGACAGACAGACAGACAGACAGACAGACACAGACAGACACAGACAGACACAGACAGACACAGACAGACAGAGAGACAGACACTTTTTGTTTTAGTTCAAATCAGTACAAGTCTATTATCATATTATGAACATGTTGACAATAAAGGAATGAGGTTCCACTCACAGTGGATCTACAAAGCTACAGACAGGGAACAGATGTGTCACGTAGTCCACAGCCCTCAGCAACCACGTACCTCGATGAAGGATAAAATCCCTGAAAAGGACACGTCCATTCCTTTGACCGTGTACGGCAGCTCCACGTACTGACCGCCTCTGATCGTACAAGTAACAACATGTTCAGCTCCATGCTCATCCAAACACGTGCAACCAGACGAGTGTGTGGAACCACTCACTTCTTAGCCATCTGCTCAATGTTGTAGCCCGGACTGGGGTCGTTGGAGATCTGTGGGACAAATGGATGGAGTATGAGCCGCCAGAGCTTCAGCTCAACACTCCACACAGCAGGGAAACCTGAACACACCTTAATGACTCTGGCAAACCTGTCCAAACAGTTGCCAACGGCGATGTCGATCGTCTCCCCAAATATTCTGTAGCGGTGCTCAGAATAGGCGATGACCTTCACAAGATGAAACAGACAAAGACGTTCTCAACGAACCAGCAGACGGCATCTCTGACGCACACCCAGACACCCACCTGCGTGTTCCCTCCGCTGACGTACAGGACCGTGGGGTTGGTGGCGCTGCTGATGAGTCGGCCCATCTCGATGTGTCCGATGCAGTGGTTGACGCCGACTAGCGGCTTCCCCCACAGCTGAGCCACCGTACGAGCCACCAGGGCCACCGTCACCAAGGGGGCCCCCATCCCAGGGCCTGACACACACACACACACACACACGTCCCCGGGTCAATCCAGACTTTTCTTCTCCATTAAACCTGACGATGACACTGACATCTACTATGAATCGTATTAAATAAAAAAAAAACAAGAACAGTGGCATCATGTTCTGATCAAACCACTCACCTGATGATTTTTACACAGTTCAACACACACATGAACCCTCTTAGGTCTGAGGGTGTCATCCACATTCTACCCCGTTGTTTCATATCCAAACACTCAAAACTGACGCAGCTCAGAGCCACTGATGCTCATGTCTCTCCTACACTCAGGTACTAGGACATTATTCGACCCAAAGTGTCCCAGAGTGTTTCACATCCGACTTTCACACAAGTAGTGGAATATATAAAGTAAAGGTGTGTGTGGAAAAAAATTCTAAAAGTAAATTGTGTCATTGTTTTTTTAGCTAAAGAACACTTCTACACTTCCTCTAAAAAACATCAACGACATTCATAGAAACGTGCCGGTGCGTACGTGGACCTCAGAGGGCTGACTGTCCATACTGTCCTGTGTTACTGGTTTGAGCCATGCTGGCTCCTCTTGGAGTCTGGGCTTTGTGTAATGGCGCTATGAATAAATGCGAAAAGCAGCAGCCACGTCAGCAGATATGATTTTTGCCACATGCACATTCATAGTTTGATAGGATAACAGCGAGGCAGAAATGTTTGGATTTCCTAAATTCACTGCAAGTTCAACAGAGTTGTTGACATACAGTATATCAGTGAGTGTTGTACAAACGGACACACACAAGTTGCTATTGAAGGAGCATGCTTAGTTACATCACTCTGTACACAGTATAACTCTAATATTTAGAATTCTGGTCGCGATGTAGATGTTTTTAAAAACTCTAAGTAAGTTTAAGGCACCTCCTAGGTACAGCTCTCCCCATCTTTGTTACCTTTAGTGTACGCAACACAATCTACGTCTGAAGGTTTGAGCCCAGCTTGCTCCAGAGCCTCCTTCAGGACGGTGAGAATGACAGCACGGTGATGTCTGGCTGTGTCACTCGGCAGGAAGCCTGGTGGATGAAATTTCATGAGACAGGTTGCAGGATGATAAGGCACTAAAATGTCAGTAGCATGGATGTTTTTAACAAATGACTCACCTTGACCAGGAGGGGTAATGTAGGTGCGTCTGGGATTGGACAATACTTCTCCATCCCTGATGATTCCGATGCCAATCTTGTTGGCGCTGCCCTCAAAGCCGATTACTACAGTCATGTCAGCTTCCAAACTACTGAAGAGAGAAAAGCCAAGTAGAGCTGAGACAAAACGATCATAATGTAAATCACAAGAAGGACATCGTTGAACAGTAAAACGTCTGTGGAGGTTCTCAGCCATGCAGGTCATAGAGGAGAACCCTTATTTACTTGACCTTTAGGGTTAACCCTAACCCTGACTTATTCAGAGGTGAAATCCTTCTATTTAGTCTGTTTTATTGATTAATGCATGTATAACATAAACATAGAAATGTATGATGATGTTCGTATAGCTTTCACTTATATCATACGTTAATACTCTGGACATTTAGGTCAATAATTACATTTCATTAGTAAGACCATACCAGCTTCCTGTTCAGCGGTGTCGCGGCTATGCTAGCAGCTATGATAGCAGTGCTGACAGGCTGATGACCTGGATTGATAACGTTAGCCTTCTTTCAATAGGGCCTGTTTCACGGCAGTGGAACTTTTGAAAAGCACCTTCCTACCCTTGCTAACTTTTCCCTCTGAAATCCTCCATGTGAAGTGTGGAAGACCCAAACACGGTTGTCCGATTCTTCTTTGGAAGACACTGTTGCCTGTAGGGTTCGACAGACAAGTAAAGGCATCGGCAGATGTACTTGATATTTCACTACTACAGAATCTGTAGGTTGTATTACATATACACAGGAATGAGTCTGTTTCGTGTTTCCTTCTCAAACGTTTTAATTTAAATGGTTCTTTTTCTATCAGGCATAAACTAGGATGTCATTACATTGAGTAAGCGGCACATTCAGAAAGAACCAGAACGTCACGTTTTGGCGAGACCTTGTGTGTTTGTGTGGTTTTTCTATCTTTGTGAGAACATGGGCCTGTTGCCTAAAGTAGGTTTTATTGAAAATGACTTTGTAAACCCGGATTGACTGAATTCAAATAGACAGAACTGTACAGACGTTGGGTTCCGTTAAGTGAAAATAGAACTGAACACTACACAGTTTCCCCTCGTCAGGATTTTTACTAAACCTTCTCATTTCTTTGTTGTGAAGCCACCACGTTTATCGCCAGTCTCGAACCTTCGAATGCCAGCGCAATGGATAACTTGTTGAAGCACAAAATCTTGAATTAGACGCACTGGTAGACAATACAGTAAATGAACCAATGTCCTCGTAGCCACAGAAGGACCAACTTCTGTGCGCACACAGCGTGACGGTGTTGGAGCGGAAGCGACGCTCGGCTGGTCTCTTTGCACCCAGAGAAAGTACAAGTAAGCGTATTTGCATGTCATTTTTGAAGAAACGTGTTTGTGGTTGAAATTAAAACGTGTTCTGCTGAGCAGCATAATTTGCATCGGTTGGTGAATGACGTAGGACGCCCTGTCGGCTCAGCTTTACTCATTCAGGCCGTGTGCTAACGCGACTCTTTGTCGCAGGTGCTAGCTTTAGCATCCGTCTCGAGCCTCTGCTTTGTATGGAGCTGTAGAAGAAGTTTCGTTCATTGTTTGTGTCTCCAGAGTTCAAGTGTTCCCATTTGGACTGGAGTCATAGATATTTTGCAGATATGGATTGCGTCTGCACACGCATTCCTCTGTGTCTGAGCGTTTATTCATGAGGGGTGTCCGAATGTTTGGTTTACAACAATGTTTTTGAAGCTAATTGTGCAGAATGTGTCGGTCAGCAGCAGCACATTAGACAAATCATGAAGCCAGGCGCAATTTGTTCTCAGCACAGAAATCACGAGCTCATTTTAGTCCTACATACATTGTGTCTACACCAATAAATTAATTGGTCATCATGGTATCATGTCAATGATAATCAAATACATCAAATATCAGTTTACCTAACCTTATTTGATCTACATCTCAATAGATCCGATGGCCGAGAAAACATTTGAAATACATATCATTGTTAGTTCAGTAGTTGACAAAATTACTTATAGCTATAGTTTATAGCTGTTACTGTTGAAGCTACAACAGATCTGTTCACTCTGATTCAGACTCTCATCTACCGTTCATCTCTTTTTCATTCGTTGTCTCACAGTGCCTGAAAATCCACCAGCACCATAATGTTTCCTGTTCTGGATCATAGCATCCAGAACTCTGTCAGGATCTGGATCAAACCTTGACATATTAGAGAACCTATAGTAAATGGATCCTGTATTTTTTCCAAGTAATCGGACTGTTTATGGTGGAGTTTTATATACAGATGCTGAATGAATAAGAATCCGTCAACAGATTTCTGGACACAGAAATCTGGTCCATTAGCAGCATTTACTGAACATTTCATTCAAATCTGTTTATAACTTATTGGGTTATTTAGCTCACAGTCACTGGCACACTGGTAAAAACAGAACCTCCTTGGCGGAGGTAATAGTGATTGGTGCAGATGCCAAAAATGGATTCAGCATCAGAAGTACTTTATTCATTCCAAAGGGAGATTCCTTCGTTCCAACTGCTGCAGTCAGCAATTTAACAGTAGAGCAGTTACAAGTGAAGAGAAAATGAAAAGAAATGCTGAAATGTTCACGCGATACAAATAATTATTAAATAAAAGTATGAATTAAATCCAACTACACACATCCACTATGTGCACTAGAATAAAAGTGATTCCTACTAAAATGAGCTGTTCAAGATCACATTTCTGTTCAATAATGCTGATTAGCAATGTGTTTTCAAGAATGCTGATAGTTTGTCACAATTGATCAAGATTCAAAGTCACCTTACAAATAGTAACCTTGGACATGTTTCCAGATAATGCACCTCCTGAGAACAGGAACCTCTGTGAAATTAGCCTGATCAATCAACTCATGCATTCTTCAATTACTATTTTACTATTATCACTTGTTATGTAAGAGAAATACTTTCCAGTGTGATGGAGCATAAATGACACACGTCACATGTGAAGAACGCCATGTGATCGTGGCACTGTGCTGATGAAATCACCTACAATCATTTCTCTTTCTTTTCCAGCGGCGTTTGTGCTGTTGCGTGTGCGTCTTGCGTGTAGGAGAAGTGTGTTCGCCGTCCGAGCCAGTTCAAGCATGAAGAGAGGAAAGAAGGCAGAGGAGGCGACGTCAGATGGGGAAAATGACACCAGCTCTGGTACGTCAGGGGGAACAAGTGATCCTTCGCATGACAAATCCGCAACATGCAAATCTCATGTGCTGCTTGAATCATTCAGCATCTACGAAGAAAGCAAAGAAAACCAAGGAGCCAGAGGCCCCGATACTGTACGAGGATCCCCCAGACAAACTGACGAGCAGAGATGGACGTGAGGCCAACATGAAGATAACCTCCTGGAACGTTGACGGGCTGAGGGCCTGGGTGAAGAAAAAGGGCCTGGACGTGAGTTCGCCGGGACCTTGAGAATGGAAATAGGTTATTTCTATCAAACAATATGAATGATACATACATGGTTTTACTGGTTGATGCTGTCTTTAATTCACAGTGGGTGCGCGAGGAGGCTCCAGATGTTTTGTGCCTTCAGGAAACCAAGTGTTCAGAGAAAGCTCTGCCTGTGGACATCACTTCAATGCCAGAGTACCCACACAAGTACTGGGCCGCCTCAGACGATAAGGAGGGCTACAGCGGTGTGGCCATGCTCTGCAAAACGGAACCCCTGAAAGTGACGTACGGCATCGGTGAGTGTGCTGGTCCCTGATGATCATGTTCAGCCTGTGGCCTGGAATCCACACGGTGTCCAAATGAGACCGTCGCTTTGGACCAATCACAGGATGTAGGCGGGCTCAGTCTGTGGGCGGGGCTTGACAGGACGACGACAGTGGCTGTGTCTCAGATCGCCCACTTCCACACTGAAACTGAGATTTGAGATGATGAATGCTTCTTTTGTTTTGTTTCAACGCGTAGTTAGTTGTTGATGTAACATGTTCTTTGACCCCTCAGGCAAAGAGGAGCATGACAAGGAGGGTCGAGTCATCACTGCAGAGTTCCCCACCTTCTACCTGGTGACCGCCTACGTACCAAATGCCAGCAGAGGTCTTGTGCGCTTAGATTATCGCAAAACCTGGGATGAAGATTTCAGAGCTTACCTGAGCGAGCTGGACATGCAGAAGCCCCTGGTGCTGTGCGGTGACCTGAACGTCGCACATCAGGAGATCGACCTGAAAAACCCCAAGGGGAACAAGAAGAGTGCGGGCTTCACCCCAGAGGAGCGCGAGGGCTTCAGCCAGCTGCTGGCGGCCGGGTTCACCGACAGCTTTCGTGAGCTCTACCCCGAGCAGGCCAACGCTTACACCTTCTGGACCTACATGATGAACGCCCGCTCAAAGAATGTGGGCTGGCGACTTGATTACTTCCTGCTGTCATCCTCTCTGGTAGCGGGTCTTTGTGATAGCAAGATCCGGAACAAAGCCATGGGAAGCGACCACTGCCCCATCACACTGCACGTGGCTGTGTAGGTCCCCTCTTTTGCGGCTCAGTAGTGGTTTAGATGTCTAGTGTTTCTGGCAGTGATCCGTTTGTGAGTTCAACCCAAAGTCCACCGAACCTGTCTTCACGTTCCAAACTGACACTGTCCAACTGGTCCTCACACTGAACATTTGTTGTCGGTTTTAACACGTGTCAAGTTCTCAATAAAGACATGATTTCTCTACTGGCTCTGGTCATTTAGTCCACATGTTGAACGTGTCCTGTCGGGCTCGTTGGTCGTACTGTCCTGGTTCCACACTGGTCCACTTGTCTTCATGGGGCTGGGCAGAAACTAGCGGTGCACCAGCTATAAGCTATGGATGTCAAGAATATGGTGTGAAACTACGCCTGACAAAAAATGCATCTCCTACATTTATTACACATCTGTAGGCATTTAGAACATAAACAGCTTCACTGTCACACGTTAAGGAACTGGATGACTTCTGTCATCATGAGCTGGACCCAAACTGACGTCTGAAGCTTGGGTGGACACGCTAGCAGCGAGCTAAAGCTAACGGGTACTGGCCTCGATCACTGGTGTTTGGCAGGGTGACAAGAAGTGACGTTTACAGAGCTTGGACATGAGACACATACATCCACATGTCCAACAGTCAATGATTATTCCACCTACAAACATCTGAGTCTGATCACATTCATTAGAGACTGATCTCTAGTTCAGCATGAGCTGCTGGCGAACTAATGAAAAGACATTGATGGAGGGTCAAATGGTGACGTCAAACTCCACATTTGAGTTCTGATTTCAATCTCACTCGTTCCCGCCTACAACTAGAGTTTGCGTCAGTCCGTCAGCTTCATCACATGTGTGCGTTGATGCATCTTCAGATGATAGGACTGGGAGAAGCCTCTGCCACACTCCACACAGAGGTGGGGCTTCTCCCCGGTGTGGGTCTGCTGGTGCCGCTTCAGGCGATTGGCGCTCAGGAAGCTCTTGTCGCACTGCGGGCAGGAGTAGGGCCGCACCCCGGTGTGGTAGCGCAGGTGGAGGGTGAGGTAGCAGGACTGAGTGAACTTCTTGCCACAGTGGGGGCACTGGAAGGGTTTGTGGCCTGTGTGGAAGCGCTCATGTTTCAGAAGCTCAGCATGGGAGAAGAAACTTTTCCCGCAGTCGGAGCATAAGTACGGACGCTCACCTGAGTGCGTGAGCTCATGTCGGATCAGCGTGGCCTTGTAAACGAAGCTCTTGTCGCACTGGGAGCAGCTGAAAACGTTCTCCCTGGTGTGGCAGCGCTCGTGCTTCTTCATGTTGCGTTCCCTCTTGAAGCACTTGCCGCAGTAAGAACACATGAAGGGCATCTCCTCCGAGTGGATCTTCATGTGGTTCAGCAGACCCCCCTTGTACAGGAACCCCTTCCCGCACTGTGTGCACGTGTGGGGCCGCTCCTTCTGGTGGATGCGCTGGTGCGCCCTGAGCGCCGCCCGGTAGGCGAAGCTTTTCCCACAGTTGCAGGTGTGCCCTGGCTCGTCCCGGTGCGTCTGCAGGTGTCTGCTGAGGTGGCTGGCACGGCTGAAGCCCCGGCCGCGGCGGGGCCAACGTTTCACCTCGTCAGGACCCTCGCCGTGGGTCTTCAGGTGCCTGATCAGCGCCGACTTCCAGACGAAGCTGCGGCCGCACTCTGAACACAGAAACTCTCCATTCTCCATGTGGCTGCTCTTGTGCTCCCTCTGATCCACCAGGGACTTGAAGAACTCTCCACAGATCAGGCACTCGTACGTTCGGCCCGACTCGTGTGTCTGCTTGTGCCTCTCCAGAGACTGTTTGAAGGAGAAGCGTCGTCCACACTGCGAGCAGAGGAAGGGCTGCTCCCCGGTGTGGACGCGCTGATGAGCGTCGAGCAGCGACTGGAACCTGAATCTCTTCTGACAGTCTCTGCAGCTGAAGCGCGTCTCTTCGTGTGTGAGCGCCTGAGGTGTTCGCTGCTTCTCCTCCGTCTCCACAGAGTGAACTTTCTCCATGTGTTGCTGGACCTGCACTTCATCTGGATGCTGGAAGGAACACCGAGGACAGGAGAAGGTGGCCACACAACCTGGGAGGGAAACACAGTCAGACTGGAAGTGAACGTGAAGAGAAAGCAGCTTCTAAATATAAACACTCACCGTCATCACCGTCCGTCCCAGAGACGAGGGGCGACCCATAAGAGTGTTCTCCACTGTAAAAAAACGGAGATGAATGTCATCAACCCAGCACCACATACATCAGCTACTCCATCCCTCCATCCACCG
>CAAKHB010001022.1:2149-21409 GCA_901007665.1 Aeoliscus strigatus
GGGGGGGGGGGGGGGGGGGGGGGGGTGTGAAGGCCTCGAACACCACGGGGCAACTTCTGAGCCTCAGCCCGATATCAAAGCAAACACACATCACACAGTTGCATTCTCGTGGATAAAATTAGCCGCGCGTGTGTGTGTGTGTGTGTGTGTGTCTGACATTTTCTCACAGCATCTTTTACACTCTTTTACAGTGGCGTCGGCTGCCTCGACATGCCCCAGTTCCTGCCCCTGGGGGCTAATTCCACAGCCTCAGTAGGTAGTGGAGGAGGACAGAGCATTGCCTTTTATCCACCCCGCTGCGGCCCCCGACAGCAAGCGCTCTGATCTCCTGTCTGTGTGGCATTTAACCCCTCTGTCACTGACGCCCTGTCCATTCACCTGCACGGCTCTTCACCTGTTGGGGTGGTGGGGGGGGGGGTTCTGGACTCTCGATCACTAACGAGTTGATCTTCCCTTTGGTCTTGTGTGTTGAGAATGTTTGTTCTGCTTCTGAAATAACATGTCACAGGTGTTTGCACCAGGTCTTTGACCCTCAAGCAGTACAGACACGGGGGTAAAAGGTCGCGCTCACACCTAAAGGTCCAGCTCCTCCATCAAACCAACATGATGGATTGTCTCAGTTGTCTGATCTGCATTCACAAAGGTCACACTCAGATGGGTCATGTGACCCAGACCCTGTGATTTCCAGCTGGACATCGTCAGACATGACGTAATAATCCATAATTAGAACGAGAGAGATCAGACCTCAGAGGATGAGCTGTTCAAAAACAACCTAAGGATTCAGGCTCCTGACGACCTCATCGCAGGTTTGACCCCCCCGCACTCCGACGTCCAATTTGTAAAAGACGAGACGGGTTCTTGAGTCGCCGTTCCGTTCATCCCAGATAAATGAGGCTGGCGTGAACCTGCTTGAAAATAAATCTAACAGTCGAGCTCAAACGAAACAAACATGGAGGTGATGAGAAGTACACATGAAGTACACATGAAAGAAACAACTCCCACCACTTCCACTCCTAAACCTGCTGCTTTGGGTTTGTTTTAAATCATTAAGATGAAACATTTACCCGGACCGTTCAGCCTTCATTGAGGCGAGTGTGAACCTGCTGTACAACAAATACACACTTTGAAAGCGCTGACCCCTGGATTCACACCTCCACCTCCGAAAACCACCTGAAGGCTGGATGGCACCTGGGAGGACCTATCTAAAAACCAACATGTGCCATCTCCTACCTATACAGTTGCCATGTGCGTCATGCTTGAAGCCCACGGGACACTGCGGTTTGGGGCTGCACCTGAACGAGCCCTCGGTATTCACACACTGAAAGCCGACGCCGCAGTTATGGCTCCTCTGCACGCACTCGTCGATATCTGTGACGGGAGGGGGAGGGGGGGAGGAGTGTTGAATAAATGAGCTAGGACATGATTAATCCCAAACAGAACACAAATCAAACATCATTAGTTTCAGTCTAATAAACCTGGAGGACGCATGCATGTAATGACACGTCTCACCACTGGATGGCACTGTGGTTAAATTGCAGATTGTCTGTAGATTGTGTGTCTGACTTCTACAGCTGCTTCAGTGCCTCCTATTATTTACCCACTGTTCAACAGTAGTAGTGTTGTGTTGCCATGTTGCAATCCCACTAATCACTCATGTGATGGGGCAAATTGACAGTTCATTACTTCAAGAAGATGAATTAAGCAGCAGAAGAGTCAGGTCGACAGATCGCTGCGGTACATTCCCTGAGATTCCTCTCGCACCTGCCTAGCCAGGGATTTTCCTCCTGTCAATCACCCCGTCCACATCTGTCGCCGCAGTGTGAACAAATGCTGCAGGGAAATCACATTCTGAAAGGAAAACAAATTGTGGCGCAGTCTGTATGTGGGGGTGCATAATGCATGAGCGTGTAACGTTTTCAAGCGAGCCTGCAGGATTCCACCTCTGTAATTGCTGTAAAGAGGCCCAAACCAGCTCGGGCAGGACAGCTGCTGCGTCTACACAGCCCATCGCGACTGAGCGTCTCGCTGCTGTCACAAGCCTGGCAGAGTCGGCGAGAGCCGTGCGAGCCTGACGCCGCCTAAGACGACAGGAAGCAGGATAAATGTGAGAGACCGGCTTCATGTGTGTTCATGGGTTCTTTTCAACTGCCTGTGCTCACGTTCCTGTCAGAAGAACTCAGATGTTGTGATTGTTCCTAAGACAAGACGTTTTTTTTGGTTCTCACAAACTGCACGAGTGGATAGAGAAGACTGTCCAGACCAACCTCAACCCTATAAGGAAGCTCTGTAGTGCCATGTTCTTTTCCAGATTTAAGGAAAGTATGGCGTTGTGCCACAATCCTGAGCGAGCAGTAGGAGGCGCTGGCCGTTTGTTTCATCCAGGTTGTATAAACGTCTCCTTCATGATGAACCCACCGTATTCGTTTTGAAAAAGCCGGTGATTTGCTGTGTAACGCTCCACATGTGGGTCCACAGTTCCAAAACTAGAAGATTTGTATGTATTGCATTCCATTCAACATGGTTCTTTGTTCCAGGCCCTTTTTCCACTCAACAAGTCTGAATGAAATAATTTCAACAGTTGTGGATTCTTTGAGAATTAGGCCATTTCAGACACAAAACATAAGGATATGGTCTGAAGAGTTTGGATTTTATCAGAACTGATCAGTGACCTCAGTTATTTGCTGGTCACCTCATTCAATGATGGGAATTTGCTCCATTTAAAAATGAAAGCCGTGATCAGGAATCTGTCACACAGGATGAAGACGTTCCTCCTCAAGCTTCACGTTCAACACACGTTCTTCTTATTCCTCATGTTGGGTGATTCAATAGTCTTTTACTTTGGAGATGAATCTTCTCCACTGAACCCATCTGTACTGGGAAAAGAGCTTTCACAGCACTTCTCAGCTCAGCCTCTTCTTCCTGAACGCTGCGGCCGCTTCACGAACGAGGTTTCCACACGGCTGAAAGTTTATGGTGCGCGGAAATAACGAGACATATCGGGAGGTTTACTGCTGCGTCCCACCCCCCGAGACGGCGAGAATCCGATGTAGTATTAAAATGTGTTCGCACAGTCGCCGGATGACACACGCATACTTGCAGACGCATGTCTCCAGGGTGGTCACAACGACGCGTTTCCCGTCACATGAGAGCGAGCAGCCGCACAGAGCTCGTTCCCTGCGGGTGGAGCAGAACACTGGGATCCAGCTCAGTGCTGAAGAGGTGGGTCGTACCTTCACATACGTCGCCGCTGATGTGGTATCCCGGGGGACAGGTGATCAGCCGCTGACACACGTAGCTCCCTGCAGTATTCATGCAGCGCTCACCGGACTGGCAGGCACGTGGTGACGAGCACTCATTTACGTCTGCATGTTGAAAAAGAATACCGGAGAGATGTGTCAGCTTGACGAAAGAGAATTCATTAGGAAAAGTTGCACAGCGGCGCGAGGAAAGGAAAAGAAAAAAAGAGGAAAATGAGATGTATAAATAAGGCATCAACTCAGCCCTGCACCTCGTCTTGCAGGCAGCTGTTAGAGGCAGATTAAAGTGACAGGTTGTGTGAGGGAGATGAGGGGCAGGGCCACTGGGTGTAAGATTCACACAACGAGAAATGAAGTCAGCACGGTGATCTGGTCTCACTGCCACTGGCCAACAGGAGACAGAGGAGACGGGCCGGTCGTTAAAAGGTTAAAGAAGTATCCCCTGGGAGAAATGTCGGACATGTAGAGCAGCCTACAGTTATACAACTCACAGTCACACGCCCGCGTGACAGTCGATCACACAAATACTCTGGTGGGAACCAACCGTTCAGCCAGTGCTGAGTAAATGGGATTAAAGGTGTGAACGCCTCCCAGGTGCTGATGAAACAAAGAAACACATTTGCGCCACCTGGACTGGAATCTGGGGCGTTTGTTCTGCTGATAAGTACCGCACTACTTGTACCATCACTTCAGCTTGCTCACAAGTGAGTGTGTCATCACTGTCCCAAGTCAGGTTTGCTGCTGTCGCACTGAAAGAAGTTACTCAACATTGTCAGCTGTTTTAACCTTCCATGCATCAACCTCTGGAACCCCCCCCCCACACACACACACACACACATACACTCCAGGTGTTTGTATCAGAGATTTAGTTTCTTGCCTTCACAGGATCGTTGGTCAGCCCTGAGCGAGAATCCTGGGAAACAGGAGCACTGCGGCCGTCCGGCCTCTGGGGTGCACTGTTGCTCACAAGGGCCATTTCCTGCAAATAGAACAGTCAGCGTTTACGCTTCTCCACTACCCTGACCCACAGTCACCTCCACCAGGGAGGTTCTGTTTTTGTGTTTGTCTGTTACCAAATAAGTCCAAAAGTTGTGAACGGACTCTAAAGAAATGTTCAGTAACTGCTGCTGATGGACCAGGACCAGATGATTGTTCTAGAACCATCTGGATCCAGGAATCTGTTGATGGATTCTTCCTCTGTCTAGAACTCCACCATAGCAGCAGTGGACTGTCTCTGTGGCCCAGTGGTTAGTGGGTCTGGGGGTTGGAGCCCACCCAGGCCCACCCAGGGACCGAGGGTTGGTTTTTCTCACTTTTCTCACTTTTTCTCTAATTTTCTCTAGTTTTTTAGCCGCGAGTATCCGACAGACACTGATAATTACACACTCCCGACCGTGTCAGACCTGTGACAGCGGCAAGGAGTAAGATCACGTCATAAGTGACATCATCAATTCATACAGCATGTAACCGGCGGGGCGGGAAATTAATGGGGGGGGGTCGGTGAAGCAGCTGCATAGCTCATGTATTATTCATAATAACAATAATATTATCTGTCATTCTTAAGATAATAGAGCACTGGGGGGCTAGTTTAAAAAAAACCCAAACAAACAGTGATTGCTTTTGAGACATGGGGATTCATCATGTCCGTCACTCCAAAATGCAACCGGGAATATTCTCAAATGAAATCAAACAATTATACAAAAGTGGATTTTAAACTAACAACTGCATAATAATAATAATAATAATAATAAGAGAGCTGTTGTGTAACGTCTCTGCCAGTAGGCGGTGCTGCAGTCCACCCAGACATCCAGAGTCCCTGTTATAGTCGAACCCAACCAAATACTTAAGTGAGTCCTTGAACTCTTGAACTCCAAACTATTTTTCAGGCGTCTGATCAAAAATCTCATCCCCATAATAAAACAGAGTCTGTCAGAGACATCTGACAACTTTAGTTGGACAAAGAGATTTGTGTTTTTCTGTTCTTCTAATGCTCTGATGGATCTGTCTGGACTCTGTGGACTGTCTGCTTTGGTTTCAGGGGTTGTTGGGTGTGTTTTCCATAAAGTTCCACAGCAGTCGAGGCTGAGAGCGGGTCGACTCGGTGGCGCCATACACAGGTTGATATTTGATCATTCATTTCGTTGGTGTTAGTCCAAAGGACTGGCAGCATGCAGCGCCACAACGGCTGCAGACTAGCAGCCACTTCCTGTTTGAACGTTGGACAACGATGCTCTCGTCACCTGCTCCATGTTTCCATGAGCTATAAGCTGGATGTTAAATCAGTGAGGTCATGACACAGTGTGTTCATGAGTGATTCGCGACACTTCTTGTACTTGTACACGTGATGTCAAAACTCCAATCACTGCTGACTCGGCGCACCTCATCACTTCTGTGTGACATCCGCAGCGTGTTAAAGTAACAGTGAGTTTGGAACAACCACGTCAACCTGCGCTGGCGACTCCTCAAGAGCATGTTCAATTACATCCAGATCCGTGTTCCAGTCTCAGCCTGACACGTAAAGATGAATGGATGAGGAGCCGGCACCCCCTCTCCCCTCACTGAGGTGTCTAACCTTCACAGGGGTTGAGTGGGACAGACGGCTGGGTGGGGGGCGGCGTCGGCGGGGACGAGGTGGGCTCTGGGGCCACCCTGTCGTCCTCCTGCAGTCTGTTCTCCTCCTCCACCGTCCCTGCAGACACACCGACAGTCCCGTCAGACGGATGTCACTGTGATGGCGGATTCTGGCGTGACACCTACTGCTGATGCAGTCGGAGGCTCACACCTGTGCACTCGCTGCGTTTTCATACAACAAAATGAGGCTAGATGAAACTTGTCATATCAGTGGAGGTTGGACAGGAAAAAAAAGCATCGCCTGCAGACAAACATTGGGTTTTATTAGTGAAGCCCCATCCCTCACTGTAATTTGCTGAGAGCTCTGGCATTAGCGTCCTGTTGAGACAGGCTTGTGTCGGTGAAAGCCGTTGTTAATTAAAGTCTGGCACCGCGCAGCAAATCACACGGCATCACCGATGAACGCTCGTCATACAGCGCTTCCTGTTGCAAGAACAGTTTGTCAGACAGTGAAAATGTTGCCCCCCCCCCCCCTCCGTTTCCCTCTGTGAAAGTGTGTAAGTCTTTGTGACAATGGCAGAGAAGTGATTAGTTGTGCGTCGCCGCTGTCAGTCCAGGAAAAGGAAGCAAGTGTGTGGTTAGAAGGGCTATTATTAGACAGTATCCGACAGGAAGGAAGTCAGAGAGAATCGCAACGAATGACAGGAATGTAGGTGATAAATCCTGGAGGGGGTCGTGTCACTGCACAGCTCTACAAGCCACCGTCGTCTTACCTTGCGCACACGTGATGGCGTCCTCCTGCAGCACGTATCCAGGGAAGCACTCGCAGCGGTAAGAGCCCGGCGTGTTGATGCATCTGTGGTGGCAGATGCTGCCTTCGTATATCAGACACTCGTCCATGTCCTCCACCTCGATGGGACCCTCCACCGCATTCTCCCCGTCCCTCTCCTCCCCGATGGAGAAGGCCTCATTAGGGTACAGGCTATGAGGCACTGACGCACACAGAGAAATGAACAGCGGCGTGAAAATCAATGGACTGATCACTTCCTGTCTACTAACAACACGCAACAAACGAGCGTTTTCCCATGATCAGGAACACCAGAGGGGTTTATCCCTGTGCTGTTTGTTTGATTGACTGGTATATTGCATGTGTTTACGCATGCTGGTCAAAAACGGAACAGGATTTTAGGTTTACACACGGATCAATTCTTGGGGGAAAAAAAAAAGTAGCTTTGTGACATCCACGCAGACTTTGTGTTGCGGCTCATTAACACGACGTTTCCCCAAAACTGGAACGTCGACTAACACAGAAAACAACTTGGACGTTCTCAACCGACCCACTGTGAAGGTACAATCTACATTAGAGAACGCAACAATTAAAGTGTGTGTCCAATCATATGGAACATGTATAACCACTATTTTATTTTTGCTTATTTACTTATGTTGATTTATTTTTACGTATTCATTTTTCAAATTATTATTTATTTGTATTTATTAGATTTATTTATCATTTATTCATTTGTAAAATCATCACGTAATTAACGTGCAACATCATTAAGTGGCCCGTTGTCGGACAATGATCTTATCTTATCTTACAATCCTGCATGGAAAGATGCATTGAATGTCGAACGGACACTGATGATCGTCAGAGAAGAAAACATCTGAAGGAATCGGACACAACGACCCACTTCACGGCGTCAGTGCCACAGCTCGGTGGTTTGCAGAGTGAGAATGTAGTTCCAATAGGGTATTGGAGCTCTCTGAATTAGCCGGGGTGAACCGGGCCGTTATACTTTGTTGTGCGGCACTTCTGAGGTTCCCCATTTTTCATCTGTGCCGGGGGACCATACTTCACCGCCTCTTCTGACAGCTTAGAAAATGGATTGTCTCCAGTTTAAGGCCGTACTTTGTCCTGGTAGTGAATCGGTCACACACACCCACACACACACACACACACCCTTTGACTCCAAGTATGCACACATTAGCATTTTGGGCATCAGTGTGTGAATTCCTTCACCTTTTCTTGGCGTTGAAGTGGAGTGGAGAGCGGGCCTCTCTCTCACAGTGCGCCACTCGTCTCCGTTCCCGGCCCTCGTCCCGTCGCCCTCGCAGCAGGTGAGGAAGACGTGTCGGCAGTGGAAGCCCAGGTGCTGGTGGGCTTCGCAGCGGTGCCCCTCGTGGCGGAACTCGAGCCCCAGAGAGCAGCAGTCACAGCACTCCTGCAGGTCACGGACGGCGTTTTCACACAGTCATGAGTGACAGCGCTGGTTGGAGAAGCTGCTGCATGTGAGAATCGGTCAACACCCTTCTTCAAACCACGCAGGGCTGCGTGTTCTGTACAAGATGTGCTTTTTGAGACTTTTGACACTTGTGATGTCGGTCTGCACTAAAACATCTCAAAATAGTGTCGCTGGTGTAAATCATGTAATGGTGCGACAGAAAGAATTGCCTGATTGATAAGGAACAAATGAAGTCATTCTGATAATGCATGTCCATGGAAACGCTGGAGCACTCAGCTGACTGTCCTCTGATTGTCTAATTCTCTCCGCACATCAGTTCCACTGTGACGTGGACGTTGCTGTGAGCCGACTCGTTCATGACCGTTTCTCCTACTAAAATTAGCCTCTTGCTCTGCTTCCTTCGAGCTCTCAGGGAAGGTCACCACCCAGAGCGCACGGGTGGATGGGTGAAACCTGAAACTGTAGTGACCGCTGTGATGTAGCTTGGATGGAGATGGAATAATATTACCACATCCACAGGGGGCCCGTGAATGAGCAGCTGCTCTGCAGCACGGACGTCACAACCACTCCGTTCGTCTCCACAGTGGGTGAGTGTGGATCCATCAACACGCAGCTTGGACGGCGAGACCGGGGGCTGGAGCGTCCGGACAAACAACGGCGTAACACCAGGACGGCTCTCTCTCTGATCCCCACCACTGCCTGATGTGCACCGCCGCTACTGTTCCACCGTATCACTTACCGGAACACGGTTCCCCAATTTCTGAGAGGTCAAACAATTCTGACATCTGACACCTCCATTAGTCACGCTCTCCCGTTTGAAGATGGAACAAATTGTAGCACGGCAGCAATCTTCGGTCCTAACTGTCTCTAAAGCCAATCAGGTAGTCCAAGTGGTGCCATCGACACGTGATTTTCATTCTCCTGTGACTGATTTGGTCCGGATTGGACTTAATTTGGAAGTTACATTTGGTTTGGACCCCCGTGAACCTCGGTGTCAGGCCACAGATACTTGCCTTGTAGGAACCGATCCCACATGTATCAGCGGCTTCCTCCTTACACGAATTCTGCTGTCGGGCTGCGTAAATTCCAGCCAGACACTGACTTTGTCTCAGGGAGCCGGAGCAGCACTGCTGCTGGGTCGTCCTGGCAGAGAAAAGCACACAGGAGAAAAAAAAGGGACCGCTCAAGTTTACCAGCTGCGATTGGGTCCCTCCAGCAGTGTGTGTGTGTGTGTGTGTGTGTTCTTCCCACCCGGGCTTCGACCAAACTGGAGGATGAGATTACTCGATGGGGACAAACAAAGTGCGTCTGCTGTGGATTTAAATCTCTTGGAAGCCCATTAACATTCTGTAAGACTTCCTAATGAGAACACTTCTCCAAATAATGACTCAGAACATCCAAATAATGACTTACTAGTCCAACACAACGATCCCTTGTCTCAAAATAATAGCACATCATCTGAAAATAAAGTCTTACTATTACAAATAATGATATTCGCCCGCGACTGAAGGACTTACTTTCCCAAAATAAAGAACCCGCTATTTCAAAATAATGATCTATGTCCTGAAAATAATCTCTTACGATCTGAAAACAGTCATGCACTCGCCTCAAAATAATGACTTAGTCTCACCAGTTAGGGACTTGTGGTGTCCAAAGTGAACATTTATTATCCTTTAAAAAGGACGATTACGCAACTGAAATACCTGAAAGTCACGAAAATCCATCGCAACACAATGCATTATTGTCAGAAGTTGCTGATTTCTAATCTGATCATGTCTGGTACGATGCGATGATGAGAAGGTCTCACCAGCAGGTGGCGTGCCTGTCCTGAATGGGCCGATCCATGTTGTTGCAGTGACCGTTGGCTGAAGCCCACTTCCTCCCTGTGTCGCAGCAGGTCTCCACCAGCTCCCTGACAGACACTGGAATGAAACACAGTTCACATGGAATGATGGGGAAGTCAGCTGGAACGGGGACGGTGAACCTGCGCCATCGCACAACGCCAGCACCCAAATCCTGTAAGCACGGCTGAAGTGGAGCTGGATATCATCTTCTGGGAAACGTGTGACCATACACTGAGAATCTGCTTTGGTTTTTTTTTCTTCCAGACGTCTGTGAAACCAAAGACTATAAAATCACCTTCAGACCTTTCTTTTTTTTTTTTGCTTACATCTGGACTAATCAGAGCCGGGGCCAAGGAAAGAGCAGCACATTAGCACTTCATTTCAAAGTGGGTCACGGAGCAGACAGAGCACAAACACATTATCCAGGTTACATGGAAAAGACGTAATAACATGGCAGCACATTCCAGCTTTGATTTGTGACTCTGGGCCCACAGTCCATTAAACAACTCCCCATTCATGTCTTCACCCGTCACAGCACAAGTTCAGTGCCACAAACAGCTTTTGTCAAAAGTTTGTTTTAACTACACTTCAATATACAATTCACATCCAGTAGCCTATAAAGAATCCTGTGCATGCTTGGTTACATTCATTAATGGTTGTTACAAAGGTCAAACTTTGATGATGTGCTCATCGTTTAATGCACAAATATCTAATTGACACTAGATTTCAACCACTGCATGATCAAAGTAGTGGTATATGCTTCATGGATCCTCTTTTTTATAATACAGCTGTGGTACAGCTGAGACTGATGGTGATCTGTCAATCAAAACAACGGTCAATCTACCGAGTTGGACAAAGGACTGAGGTCTGTCGTTCATGAACTGGCCTAGAGTTTGGTCCGGTATACGTCATCATCAAATGATCCACGACTAACCAATCTCACCCCGGTAATATTAGCAGTATTGGTGGAAAAAAATGTCCTCCGCGACATCTGTCCAAATGATGTGGGACTGTACAGAAATCATTGGAAAAAACATCCCGTTGGTAGCTGCTTTGTTTTAATGATGATTCGGACCTTCATCTCCCATTTCTCCCCTTCCAGGGACAACAGCAGGGGCAACTCGATGGAAGCAACTCTACTCAATATCCCACAACTATGGACATTTTACACGGAGAGTTCAGTAACTCAAATTCATGAATGTGAGATTTACAGATGAAATGAGACCAAATGTCAAAGTTTGTGATTGAATAGCATGAACTGAAGAGTGTTTGTATGTGTGTGGGGGGGTGCGTTTTTGTTGTCTTGTCCTTTTGTTCTTTGTCATGTTCTCTTTTCGTCCTTTATTGGTGTACTTGTTCTCTTTACTTGTGTTTTTGGTGCGTACTGTATATCTCCAGCACAACCACGACCCGTAAGTGGAAGCAGAAGAATGAATGAATGAATAGAACTTATGTAAACTGCTGTAACAGCGTTGTTGTGTATTCCGACTGAAACATCAGCCAATCTGTCATTGTAACTTCCACATCTACTTGTTGTCTGTGACATTTCTTCAACTGACGTAAACATAACAAGACCCAGGGCCATAACACACCAGAGAGTGTGTGACTGCTGCATAATTTAAAGGTAAGAGATGAGACGAGTACACTAGGAACAGGACCGGTGCTGTGCGGTCGTTTTCCCCTCCATCCTCTGTCACCACCTCGCCCATCCTCAGCATCTGCACCACGAGTCCGACGAGACGCACGCAAAGTTATAAACACGTGTTCATGCTCAACAGAATAAGTAACACTGAAAACTATGAAAACTTGTTTCAGATGAGCTTCTCGAGCCCGACGGGGTCTCTCACGTGACTTCTATTCAGCGCCATTGATTTATCGTTCCAGCCTGACGGGAATCTCAGATGTTGTCCGAGGAGGCATCTCTGCCTGTCGTTAAATCCGCCTATTAGACCAACATCAACACCAGATGCTTCGCCCGTGTCCCAAACCGGTGACATCACAGCCTGTGAAAACACCAAGCTGCGATCACAACCAACGGGGACGATTCTCAACACGCCTGCTGGCGTCATAAAGCGGCGGGCGACCACTAATCATGTGTCCTTTCCTTTGTGAGCGCAGCAGTGATTTATAATCCAGGTGGGTCGCACGGCCGACGACCAACAACGTGAAGAACAGCACGTCGAGCGCCCACAACACAGAAACTCATGTCAGATGATTGATGCTGAAAGCTTAAAAGGAATTTACGTGTGTGTGTAAGAGGGAGTGACACCAAGTTCTTCTCACCTTCAACATGAGTACTTACAGAGATATTGTGTGTTTTGAAACACATCATGACTGTCCAGGAACAGCTGGCTGTGACATCATCGGGAGGACTCTGCTGCCGTCCGCATGATTTCATTTCCAGCGCGGACGATTCAGCTTTCAATTACCGTCGACTTTGGTCTTAATCTCCTGGAGATTGCGAGCCGACGGTCCTGTGATTCATCATTTCAAGGGTTAAAGCGTGGGCGACGTAAGCGCCGGGGGCTCGTCGGTGTGTTTGCAGCGTTCACACAGTGACCTTCAATCCAATGACACGTCCTTCTCGTTACGGAACCCGAGTCCGTCCGCCCAGGTGCTGCCAGGAGAGGTGAACTACAAAGTCTATAAATAAATCCTTGCAGTGTTAAATACAATATACAGCTGTGTGTGTGTGTGTGTGTGTTGTGATACAGTGAAATACCGCGATATTTAGCTAGGTAAGATAGTATCGTTATCATCAGAGTAACAATATTTTTGTATTTTTTTCCTGTCTTACTGTTTTACATTATTTAATACGGTTTACTACCACAGCTCAGACATTTGTTTTTCAGGTAAACTGAACTATTATAAGAAAAGTTTGGGTTTTTTTTTAAAGTGAACATTTTGGGTGAAATCTGAAATTACAAATCCCCAATTTTTTGGGACCCGAGAACCTCTGTTCCTAATGTGTTCAGACTTCATTCTGGAGAAATCGGTCACTGTTGAAAACAAAAAAACAAATGACTTACTATATCGCGTTATTGAACAATATTGTGTCGATACAGTGTCACAACTTTGTATATATCGTATTGTGGGTTGTGAACAGGATCTCGTTTACGTTTCTGATCAGTCGACATCTCTGCTTCTGATGAAGTTTCTACAGTGTGTTGCTGCGAATACAGCAACACACACACACACACACACACACACACTCTTGAGGTTCTGCGAATTTCCCACAATGAAATATCAACGTTTCAGACATGTGTATTAAACTGGTTCAGTGTATTCAGCAGCAGCCTCAGACTAAACATACGCGTAATTTAAACCAGCTTCCTTTTGCCTCATTATGCCTCGTACAGTATATTCCAAGGTGTGTTCACAAACCGGAACACAGGAAATTGGCTCATTTCTTGCCAGATGAAAATCTGTCCAAAAGCGTATTTTTGGGGGGTGATACATAAAATAGCACTGTGCCGATAGAAATAATAGCTGGCAGTGTTCAAATTCCACTTATTTTTCTGCATGTGGAGCTTTTATCACTTAGGATGCCGTGGACGACGGCTACACTGGAGGTGATCGATCGACCTCAGCCAACGAGTTTGGTCTAACCGTGTCTGGAACAGGGGCGACAGAGTGAACTCTCTCTTGGCCGGCTCTGGAATCCCCTCTGCGCCTCTTCCTGAAGAAAATTACACACGTGTACAGCTCACTCCCATATGCAACATGTTGTGACAACGCAATAAAAAACAAGGTCTGCGTCCACGGATTCTTTCGCCAGCGGTTTACATATCCGAGATCAACCCTAGAGGTGGCGTAGGGTCAAGTCAAAGGTTAGTCGCCAGGAGGAGCACGTGTTAAGGCGCGGGAAGATTGGGAAGCTGGCAGCCTCATGGGAGATGGGCAATCACACCGGCTCAGGAGGGAGCGCCGAGCAGCGTCTGGCAATCAAGCCACAACAGTGGCCTCATTCATCACATGGGTATTATGCCTCTCAAAGGTACAGCCCCCGAGAAATCCTATACCAGGTCCAACCTAGCATCCCCATCCCCCCCGCCCCCTCGGCACACACTGCATCTGTTTGGAAAGAGAGAGGAGCTATTGACTGCGAGTAAAAAACTTTTATTTTGGATGTTTGACAGCCCGACGCAGCCCGATTATGTTTGGTGAAAAATGGCAGCGTGCTTGTTATTCATGCCCTCTCGTTTCCTCTCCAAACAACTGGCGTCCTCCGCTAATGGCACTGATAACAGGAGTTTGCCAAGGCCCTTATCGGTGGGCTTTTTCCTGCCTGTGCATAAACGCGTCACTGCGCTGGAAGTCCACTGGCCTTCGCCGGTGACCCTTGAAAGTATCGCTGAGCTGCACGAGCAGAAAGCTCCTTAAAAAGCTGGAGAAACATGACCCCACACACTCTCTCCATCCCGCTGTAATTTACATTTGAAAAGCTGGGTTCTGTCCTAATGCGCTCGCACCGTGTGGAAAAACAATCGAGTCAGCTGCTGTTTCATATTCTACGCAGACGAGTTTGGGGGGGCCAGCAGGACTCCTGAACAGCACTTAGAACAGACAACAACAACAACAACTACAACAGCAACATGGCTAACCTACTTCTCCCCCAGCCCCCAACACTGGCGTGAGGTTCCTGGGAGGTTGACAGGTAGCTGTACGGTCCACTCCCACCGACGCATTCAGCATATATTAGACATACCAGCGGGGGCCAGGTGCTGAAAGGAAAGAAAAGTCCCGACAGGTCTCAACAAAATCACAGCGCTGTAATGCAGGTTAACCACCACACACACGCACACACACGCACACACACACACGCACACGCACACGCACACACACACACACACCTACACACACCTCCTCACTGCTGCTCGTGGACACATCTCTCAGAATACACATCAGCAGTTTCACTCATTAATTTCACTCGTTCCTGATTCTACCGTCAGTGGGATGTAATGTAGTGCGACTGATGCTAATAAAGCTAAAAGTGGGGAAATTATGATCCAATTTTGTCTTCTCAGGCAGGACGACAATTCATCATGAACATTTAAGGACCTGCATTAAATCACATGCTTCATTAACAGATAAAGTACCGCCATTTTTTTATTTGTACCATTATATGGGAGTAGATTTACTTTGATGGCTGGATCATCTCAGCGGGCTCCAGCTTAGCTTCAGGTTCTACAAACGCAGTCCGTACTCGTCGACCAAACACTGTCCAATCATCAGCCCGTGTCTGTCTCTCTGTCTGTCTTGTTGGTCGTCACGCCCTGAAGGACACGAACCGTTTGAACATATGCTGATAATCCCACGGAGGATGATGCAGCGGGAGAACAAGAACACGCCAGAGCAATTTCAGCCGCTCTTAACATATTTATCAGATACGCTGGGAACATAATCACGTCGTTGTGTCACCAGGCTCCATGTCACCTGCTGCTTTACACACCTCTGGAGATACACACTCATCCACTGATTCAATCACTCACTGAAAATGAACACAGAGTATGGATTTAGGGTTTTTTTTCCACTTCTGAGAAAGGTAGATAAACACTATCTGGGGGAAAACACACTTTCCATTAGCGACTGTTTGTCTTGAACAGAGTGATTATAAATTCCTTCTTCAAAAAGCAGGATGTGAACAGGACAAAGAACATTGTCATTGCTCCGTTATGAATCATTCTGACATATCAAAACATCTTTTTTTTTTACTGATTCACGTCACTCAACAACAGGGGGCGGAGAGAAGCACTCTGAGACCGTGGCCAACGCCGGCAGCCCCTCTCTCTATTGTCTGCGAGTCCATAACCAAAACCAGCATGTGGATGCTTTTGCAGGAACTATTTGAGAAATGCCAAAATATTTTCCCAACGTTCAGTGCGATCGTTTCCTGAGGATTTCACAGCGACTCAAACGGCGCCCATTAGCCGTGTTTGTTAACAAGGCTGTCACCGTTCTCTGACCAAAACACGGTCCGACAATGGGCACGTTGTGATTTCACTACATTCACATGCAGAATCGTCACTCAGTGAGACGCTGCGAGGCAGTAGATCTTTCTAATGTGCAGCTTTTCCACCTCTGGCAGCCGCCAAGTGGACTGAATGTTCTGCTCGGACTGTGTCTGCTCGTCTGGTGAAAGACAAACGTGTCCTAAATCTGACCCCGCACATGGACTCGTTTCAATTGAGATGTTTTTTTTTTTCCTTTTGCGCCCTCGGTCTGAACAGCTCCGTGACCCGTCTCCAGAGTTCAGTGCCACATTTACATCGCTGTTACATCACCTGACACCCGTCACGAGCGCGCTCCACAGGCTGTCGGTCAACACAATCACGGATGACAGCTGCAGCCTGTGGAGGGACGAGGCAAATATTCCGGGTGGCACGTCCGTACAAGCCGACTTGAGGGTTCAGATCGTAACTGCTCGAGTGAGGTCATCATCTGACCCCTGGTGGGTCTCACACCGCGTCCACCGACAACTTCATCCTCTTTCATTCTCTTCCATCAGCGCGCTGTCAGGATTTCCCACCCAGAAGCGCTAACGTGCAGTCGCTGTTTAAGAAAGTCCTGTGAATGTTGCAGAGGGACAGACACCAGCAAAAACATCCCCACCCTCCGTTGACGGGGGGGGGCGGTGTGTAACTAACTCACCATCTGGACCGGTGTTGGGGGTGTCCGTCTCTCCGTCCTCCCTCATGCGGACCGGAGCCCTGCCGGTGGGGCTGAACCGGACATTGGGGTGTGAGCTCTGCTCCTCTTTATTTTGTGGCTCCTCTGAGACTAATTCGTGCTCCTTGAGGCTTCCAGAGAGGGAAGGCTGGCGACGTGTGACCTGACCTGACCCACTGTGTTTGTGGCGACTCCGACCCCTGCCCGCCGCGTCCGGCCCCCCTCTGCTCCTGCTGCCGGTCCTTTCCCCCGTCTGCTCTGTCGGCTGGTGCTTCTTTGCGGCCCCTTTCGGCGTGGTTGTGAGGACGTTGGAGGACGTTGATGTTTCTCTCTGGGCCTCGGTGCTGGTTGGAATCACGTCATGTGTCACCTCATCTGTGCGGCTGCTTTCTGGACCAGGGTGACTTTGCGAGTCTCTAAGCTCGTGTCTTCTGTCTTTTTGGGAGTTGAGGGAAGAGGAGCTTGACGCGGGGTGAGCTAGCGGTGCTGTGGTGGATTCCAGTGGTGGGGCCAGGTTTTGGACCGAGGAGGAGGTCGGTTCTGCCAGTGTGTAGTCATAATCCTCGGAGCCAAAACTGGGTGGATCCTGCTTGTACAGCGGGAGAGTGTTTCCCAGTGCCAGCTTGGAAAAGGGTTCAGGACTCGTGTGTCGGCCGTCATGGCGGCTGCTGATGTCTTTCAGAGGGTTCGTGTTCTCCGTGGTCGTGGCCCACATGGGCTTATCGTCACTCCGGGGGTCACAGTCTGCCATGGGTGAACACATTATTCTTCCCCCGTCGTTGGGACAGTGGCAAACCTGGCACCGGTCTAACTGAAAGGAGTGTCCCGCCTCATACTTCTTGTTGCCATGGGTACAGCCAATTCGCTCGCACTGCGGACATCCGTCGGCAGGATGCGAGACTTTGATGCAGTTGGGGGGAATTTCAGGGCACGGAATGAACTGGCAGCTTATCTTCCCTCCTCCCTGGGGACACGAGCATTCTGTGCTTCCGTAATCCACAAAGTAAGATTGCCCCTCCGGAACTTTCCCTTGCGGGAAGCCTGCCTGGACACAGTCGTAGTACTGGTAGCCCTGACAGGTGCAGCCTCTCTGCCTGCAGGTGGGACAGCAAGCGCCGGGCTCGAGAACATTCTCAATGCAGTTCTGCAGGTCAGGACAGTCCACGCCTGTGCAGTCCCTCTGGCTCTGACACGTGACCACGCAAAGCGCCGCCCAACACAAAAACACAAGCCGTCCGCTTTGATCGTTCATTCTGGACGATGTCGGAAACGTCTACTCTCGAATCAGACGTTCTCAGCGGGCGACAGATGAGCGAGGAGGTTCCCTTTAGTCCTGTGAAGGGAAACACAGGGGTTAATGATGCATTTGCAGCGCCGCACTTGTCTTTTATCAGCTCCAGTCAGATCGCAATCGTATTATTTCTGTTTGTCTTTCCACCACCGTCGTTGTCAAAAACAAGTTTTGACCTGACGAATCTGTCTGCTTTCATCAGACAACGTGCCAAAACACAGGACTTTCCCAGGCAGGTTTAATCTTCAGGAACCACAGGGTTTGTAAACTGTACTTAACATTTCACCACACGTGGGAATTCTTTATTTTCAGACGGAAAGAAGTGTCATTGCCGGCCAGTGATAAAACAAAACTGAAACAATAAAACACCACATATTCCCGATATTGTTCAGTGATGCTCGACAGCTGCGGGTTTGTTCATTCTTTCACCGTGTTTTTTCTTTCAAAACGCTCCAAACTGACGGCGTATTAGAGCAGATGAGCTGTGAGACACAACACTCTTCATCAGAGTGCTGCTGGGTAACACTGGCTAAAGCCTTAAATTCACGCGCCCCGACACCCACCCTGAATCTTCTGTCCGATGCGGACGTTCAAAAGCGAGCTTCATCCTGGGAGCGAGGGATCTGACTTCAAATCAGATCACTTAAAACCTCAAAAACCAGGTGCTTTCTATTTCAAGTCCAAATTACACATTAAACTATTCAGCATGACAAACTTGATTTTTGTTTTTTTTTATGTTGTGAACATTTCTCCCAAGCATGGGAAAAATGTTCTCGGTGCAGAGTCCCACTGAAGGAAATCCAGCAAGAGACAAAACATCGACTGTCACACGCAAGCATATGATTTTAGCTTTTTAATACAAAATAAAACCACCAGCATTTGGGAATACCATTACAAGTGGTTCTTCACAACTAACTGGACTGAATTCCACGTATGAAACTGGAAACTCCCCTGTAGAGTTCAGACCCCCTCCAATCAGATCATCTCACCAACATCATGGTCCTCCATCCATTGATCTCCTCTGATAAATTCACCGATCATCAAACAGGACTTTGTCTTTAATAGTCAGATAGTTATTAAAAACATCAGTCGACACCTTGACACACTAATCATGACCTCTGACCTCTCTTTTTTCTTTCAACACTAAAACACTGGGTGGGCTCCAACCCCCGACCTTTGTGTTAACAGACAGACCCACTAACCACTAGACCACAGAGACAGTCCACTGCTGCTCCTGTGGAGTTCTAGACTCCAGACTCCAAAAGAATCCTTCAACAGATTCCTGGATCCAGATGGTTCTAGAACAATCATCTGGTCCTGGTCCATCAGCAGCAGTTACTAAACATCTGTTCACAACTTTTGGACTTATTTTACTAACAGACAAACAA
>CAAKHB010001023.1:0-19357 GCA_901007665.1 Aeoliscus strigatus
CAGGCAGCAGAAGTGTTTTTCATTTTCTGTTTTACATGTTTATAATGCCACATGATCAGGTACTTACACACACACACACACATGCACACACTCTCTGAATGTGTGAATTACCAATGTAAATATGCTAAATAGTTTTATTTTTGACATCTGTCTGTAAATAAAACATCTGTGCAGCAGCCAGATCAATACATCTGCTCATTGATTGATCACCGATCAGCTGATGTCCAACATGTAACATCCAGCAGAGGGAGCAGCTGCTACTGATTAGGTGCGGTAACCTTTGACCTACCTGACCAGCAGCGGATGAACACCTCCGTCTTTTGTTCCATCGTCAGCAGTCTGGTTCTGTGTCACAGCAGCGACATCCAACGTAAAATAACTTTGTGTGTTTGTGCATCATGTGCACATTTATTTCTTCTTCATTAGACTGTAGCTGCTGCAGCTACGCTAATTAGCAAACATATATAAGCGCACATGTGATTGGTAGAGCTGGTTGAGCACAGTGGAGTCTGGCAGACAGACTTCAGGGCTAAATGAAAGTCAGATTTCTTCTTTTTTTTTTTACTTCAAAGTTGCAGCCAAACCAGCACACAAACCTTGTGTTCAGCATCAGTTTGAAGAAAAACAGTTGTAATGTTTGTTTGTTTCTGTTGTGTGTACAGTTGTTGTGTGGGCTGGAGCTCGTAGTCGCTCCACAGTGTACGATAAAACGTATAAAGAGATTGTGAATGAGGCCGAACTGTGCGACTCGTCTTTTGTCCCTTTTCAGAACATGAATGTCATAAAACATACACACATCATCACCATGTGATGAAATGGGCAATTTGTTAGGAACCCCTCCATCAATCTCATGAGCATCAGGATTCTTGGTTTGCTGATTCTCTGCTCAAGGTCAGGAGTGAATCGAAGTCACAGAGGTCAAAGGTCAGCAGTGTACGTGTATGTATTCTTAGCAGCAGCAGTAACAAGATTAAAGTGATCCACCAGATTTACACGCTGATCCTTCTAATGCAGCACGCAACGTACACATACGCAAGTACTAATATTAGTTGTACGTTAATGGATTACCCCACCGGGAAGAAACAGTCAGATGTGTAAAATCTTTATTCTACATCCGAAGAATTTCTGATCATCTGGTCGAGTTTCAGAGAGCAAGTTCAGTGAAAACCCTGAGTTAGTTCACCCTGACATGAGTAATCCATTTGAAGCCGCCTCCAGTTACTGCTCATTGTCTGTGTAAACTGAAACAAACCACAGCTTCATTTACAGCAGCTGAAGTTTTCAGTGTCAGCTCCATTTTTACAGCTACAGGAAAATGCTCAACCAACAGCCGATGACAAACACACCAGTCTGTCTCACACACACACATACACACACCACCCTGCCTGTTTATTATCTATTGAGTTGTCAAGAAAGAAACATAAATGCATACAACAGAAATAAACATTAAATATTCATTTCAGTGCATGTTCTTATTCAAGTAGTATTGGAAAATAATTCCTTGTTTAATAAAAATCATAATAATAGAAATGGATTTTATATAGTGATGAAACTCAACATTAAAAGTAAATATAAATGGTGAGGTTCTACAAAATGTAGCTTTGTGAATGATGAGCTTAGCGATAAAAACTCAAGGGATTTATTTCTACAAAAAATTCTGTGACAATTTCTGTGGGAGTCAATTTTGTCATATCCAATTTTTTCAATATCTCCCCAAAAAGTCACAGAAAGAGAGCAATGGGGGAGGGGACAGTTTCATCACTAATTCCACTGAAGCTGCATTTTGTCTCAACATCAGTAAATCTGGACAGATTCGTGTTGGAGAGTTAAACATTATGACAGACCTTGACGGAAACGAATTTCTCTCTTTATTTGAAATGCAGATGTGTAGCGAGTCGTTTTGACAAAAGGTCGCCAGATCGGATCTGGCTGTTTACGACGTCATCGCGTTCTCCTGCTCTGTACGTAAAAAAAATCCCCCAAAACTTGGTAACTTAGTTACTGACCTTTCGACCAATCACCAAGCGCATATCGATTGAAGGCGGGGCCAGTGGGGGCCAGCCCATGAAGTCTGTATCAGGCCGGTCTCGGTGGTGAGCCGTCGAACAGAAGTGTTGGGTTGTTGTCCAGTAAAGGCAGTAAATATTAGGAGCGTAGTTACCTGTGCAGCAGTTGAGGGCATTGATGTGACACATGAAGAAGTGAAGCAGCAGCAGTAGGAGAAGACGCTGAATCACGCCACAGCGCCGCGCACAGGACCGGAGGGTGAATGACATCATGACTTGTTTTTTTTTTTCGAGTCCCAAGCATATCTTGATGGTTCTACAAAGTATCAACGACAGCAAACGAATATATCAGATCACAAGTGGACGAAATCATTTCTATTCCTGTTCTCAGCCTTAATAGATTTATTTAGAGCAGAATTCAGATCGCAGTTCACCACTGTGACCACAAGAGGGGGACAGAACATGAACATCTTAATGTTGATTAAAACAAAGGTTTTCGTATTATCTTCTTTACTAATCAGCATTTTAACAATAACCATCAATGATCACAAGGAATAATTACTGATGGATCACTGTTAACAGTAAAGACACAATTACAGGGTTTTCTTAAAGGTTTATTACAAAACGCAAGACGAAACATATCAACTGGTTTATTCTATTTGAAAACACGACACTGATGAACCTTTCTGATGCCGCATGTCGCTCTGACACGGCACAAAGAAACAAACCAACACAATATGGAACCAAACTGGGAGGAGAAGCCGGTGGAGGAGAAACGTCTTTTCTACATAATGTTTCAACTGTCAATAATCTTCTACTGAACCTCAGCTGGTGCAGCTGACGTTCAGGTTTTCTACAGTCCTTGAAAGCCTCTCCCAATTCAAACATCCAGATGCTTCCTTTGTCAGAATCATAGTTGTCTCATGGTTTCCTGATCGGAAATGTTCTTCATTAATTAAACATATACGGATGTTTCCTGGGAAGAACATTCCATCAAAAAATAGCTGAAATCTAAAGAACGTGTTGCCAGAAGTTCAGGAAACATCTGATCTGTGTTTGAGCCTGCTGCCAGAATCAGAACTTTATCCAGTCGAATGTCAGGTCGCCGTACGCAAGAGGATTTGATTTATTAATATAAGTTTCCTGTCTGCGGCGGCTGAAGACAATAAATGTGGCGGTGGTGTTGCTATGGTAATGAGGGTCACCAAAACGGCCTTGTTTTTTTCTTAAACGTGTGAGTTACATTTAAATACCATTTATATTTATATATTACAACATTGTTCCAAATTCATAAATACGTAGTGCAGTTTCCCCTCTGGACGCTGCCGCAGGTCAGAGCAGCTGCAACATCAAACACACCCACTGAAAAACTACAAATATGGCCGACTAGCTGCAGGTTATAGTCTTCATGCATACATCAATGTGGAGGAACACCAGCTCTGACCAATTGGCTCGTCAGCAAACTTTAAATCTGTTAAAATTGTTCAATTCCAAACCGATAACCAATCGGAAGATTGTGCCAATAAGAACTTCAGCCAATCAAATTCACTCAGGGGGGGAAACTGGTCGTGACATCAGAGGAAAAAAAGGAAATATGAAGAAAACAGGTAGAGTAACCGCTGCTCTGCCTGTGATCACTGAAGTTCATCAATGACAAGACGGGTTCAGGACCTGACAGGGGACGAGCTGACAGCAAATATGAATAAATACTAACAACTTCAATGTGTTATTACCTACAACGGAGGAGTCACCATGACGACTTGGATCAACTTGTTTCGTCCAAAAACATTCAGGCATTTTATTTACTGTCAAAAACATACTGAGATAGTGAGATTCTTTCAGTAGTTTAGATTGATTCGTTCAATTACGTGTTTTGGTTCTAATCAAGAAAAAACAAAAAATGTGATCAACCTTTGAATCGGGGCAAAAGATCTTAGTGTGTCTTTGAAATAATTCAAACTCAAATGTTGTTAGGAACAATCAAATGCTCTCCTGAAAATCCTGACTCAGACAAACTTCCATTTCCAACAGGATTCAACTTTGTCATTAATGAACCTCAAGCAGATCGCGTCCCTCATCAATGAACAGCAACCCCATTTCTTACACAGACTCAGTTTCCCATGCTGCTCTGCGTCTGACAGGAACACCACTGGGCTGGTTTGGAGACAAACACACAGGAAATAACTCCCACCAGTTTGTTGCCCAGGTGGCTGATGGGAGCAGTGTGGAGGGCGGAGTGCAGGCGAGCAGCGCCTCGGTGCCACAGACAGGTGGAGGAGGGGGGCGGGGCATCAGGGTAACACTTGAAATCTAATTCCACCCTTACGGGTAAATCTAAGGGTCTGTTGTGACCACATTTGGATCCGACCTGCTGCTATCTACACCGGTACCAGCTCCCAGAACCTGGAATAACAGCTGACCCCGAATCTTCCCCAACTGCTCCAGAACTGGTGGAGAACTTCACCTAAACTGGTCCCAAACCAGTCCAGAACCAGTCAGAGCTGATTCAGAACCACCTCAAAACAGGTCCAGAACCAGTCCACACCCAGACCAGAGTCAGGAGACGTCACTCGGAGTCGGTCTCCAGCGGCGCAGTCTCGTCTAAGACAGCTCTCTTGCTGTGCTTGGCAGCGATGGCGGAGGCGTTGGCGTGCTGCTCCTCCTCCTGGTGAGCCTTCTTGTGGCGAGAGAAGCTGGACGAGTGCATGAAGGTCTTGTTGCAGGCGAGGCAGGTGTACGTCTTGGTCTTGGAGGCTGGGAGTCCAGCCTTAGTGTGATACTGCTTCCTGTGCCGCTGCAGTTTCCCTCTCCCGCCCCCGTCTGCCACCCGGTGGGTCTGCTGGTGGCGCGCCAGACTAGAAGCGTGGCTGAACAGCTTCCCACACTGGCTGCAACCGTGGCGACCAGCCCCTTCCCCTCTGCCGCCTTCCTCCTCTTCCTCCTCCTCCTCCTCCTCCTCTTCTGAGGGGGTGGGGGCTAGTTTGCTGGCCCGCCCTCCCCGGCGGCGGCGGTTCTTCTTGCAGAGGGTGTAGAAGTTGGGCTTGTCACGAGAACAGAGCTTCAGGCGGATCTTCAGGTCGGAGGAGGTCTCAGCAAGGTTCTCCTTCCCCGGGGTGTAGTTATCCAGCAGCTCCTTGACATGCGTCACCTGGTGTTTGGAGAGCGCGGTGGACGTCCTGAAGCTCATGTCGCACTGCGGACAGGCATAAAACTTGTCGCCACCCAGGCCCTGGATGATGGTGGTTGTCGGCTGCTGTTTCTGCTGCTGTCGCTTGGTTTTCTTGTTCTTGCCACCGACCTTCAGGGAGTGACGCAGGGCGCCCATGTTGGAGCCGAGGGCGGGATCTTTGGGGAGACCCTTCTTGTGGACGAGGCGGTGGCGCGATAGACTGGAGCTGTGGTTGAACTCCTTCCCACAGATGTTACAGGGGTGAATCCGCCTCTTACCATGCAGTCGCAGATGACTCCCAAGCATCCTAACACACACACACACACACATTCAAAATTAATCTTCATTATTCGAGAGAACATATGGCAACAGCACTGTAAGGAAGGTAAGGACAGGCAATTGTTTCATTTTACTGTCACACTGCCCCATTTCCATGGTAACCATAAGAGATCACCCATGTAGTCAACTCCAGAGAACGAGTGCTGACCGATCAGATTCCTTTAAAAACCCATCAGACAATCACAGGGTAACAGAAGACATTTGACTGATCAGGCCGATGAGGACATCAGGTCTGTGTGCTGGACTAAGACCTGAGGACCCCACAGCTGGTTTCAGCCAATCGTGGTGCAGAAGTGACATCTACATATTGTAAGATGTCATTTCATGTGTTCAATATTCCAGGGGGATTCCCGGAAACGGGAGCTGTAAACAGATGTTTTGGTCTTCGTTCCAAACGATCAGAGACGATTGAACCGCAGACAAACATGAGGTACTGACCTGCTGCCCTTGAAGCTCATGCCGCAGTGTGGGCAGGTGTAACGTGCCTCCTGGTGCGCTGGCTCGAGCGCCCGCGTGGCAGCTGGCGGTGGCCCAGAGTTCTTGCCCGTGTGCGTCTGCTGATGGCGGTACAAGCTGGAAGCGTGACTGTAGCACTTCCCACAGTAGCTGCAGCGATACTGCCGCTCTTCCGGCTCAAAGTCGGCCTGGTCCGAGTCGGCCTCGCCGTCCAAGTGGCTGCTTCCTGCTTCCACCAGCACCTCCTGCTCGTTCTCGTCATCCTCATCAGTGTCCATCTTTATCTCCACGCTCTGCTCCGTCACCTCACAGGGGTACACCTCCTCGTACGGGGCGAAGAACGCCTCGTCTGTCTCGATCTTCAGCTGCTCAGTACTCAGCTCTGACGGGTCATCCGAGTCCTTCTTCACACAGGAGATCGTAAACTTGGACCCGACTTCGGCCCATTTCACCACATACTCGATGGGCTGCGTGTCCAACTCTACAGTGATGAAATCAGCACCCAGAGCGTCCGACTCTGACACTGTCAGCTCCGCCTCAGAGTCCTCCATCCTCAAGCCAGGAGGTGAGCAGCAGTCAAAGAGGACCAGCTACAGGCCTGGACGGGAGAAAAGGCGGAATTAAGGTCACCATGTCATGTTAGTTAATATTTCATATTCAACTTCTCTTCTGATACAGTAACATTCATGGAGAACAACATGAGATGTGAAGTAAAACAGACAATAATTACGAGTTATCAGAACGCCGCAGGAAGCCCGACTCTTAGCCAATCAGAAAATACAGAAGTCGTATGACGTCAGTTTCAACGATCCAGAGGTAGGAACAGTGACGTCACTATGAATAATAGAATACGATAACCTCTGACTTCCGGCTAGCTTAAGAAGCCTCATCAACATAATGAAGAGTGCTGAAACAATTACAGAGCCGAGTGGGGGGAAAGAAATCTGTCTTCGTTTTAAAAACTCACAGACGACTGCACCGGACCGCTGTGTTCCTTAGCGTCACACGGTCTTACAGAACTCCATTCAAAAATCTGCCATTTTTAATGTGCCCGAGCATGTCGGGAGCCCTTCATACGTGACAGTCGGACGTTTGTTTCCAGACGGTCTGTTAGCGAACCATCGTCTCACGCTTCGCGCACAGAGCATCAAATACATGTAGCATAAAGTCATTTCAGTCAAATATCAACATTTACAATCAGGTTGCCTCGGAACTATCGCGGTTATTTCACAATAGAAACCCGCAGAGGGCGGCAGCTTGCAGGGCATCCATTATTAAAAAGGACGTTTCGATCTCATTTATATCTCAATCGTGGCTCACCCAAACGCCGAAGTACCTACAACCCCCTTTCATTCCATGGATGTTATAAAGAGGAACAAATATCACGCCGAATCCGTCGCAAAGTGCTGAAATTAAAAAGGCGGAATTTCTGAGTGGAGTTCCGGGGCTCGGCCGGGTACAGTGTCAATGATGAGGAAGCAGCAGAAGGATTTTCTCTGCCATGGACGTTAACTATCAAAATAAAAGAGCAAACCGCAGAGTGAGCGGCGGGAAGCAGGTTTGGCGGAGAAACGCTTCGACATTCGCTTACTCACCGAGCTTTTGGCGGCGGCACAGAATCGTGAAAACGTTAACGTTAATTTTTTACCGGCGGAGACGGTCACAATAAACAGGAAGCAGGGGACGTGGACACAAAGCATTGTGGGAAAGGATTAAATGGTTGTGAACAACGGAAGTACAAAAGAAAGTCCTTCAAAATAAAAGCAGTGAAAAAATAGAAGAGGAAGTTAAACGAAAGTCAAATAGCCGAGCGCAAGCGAATGAAATGAAGCCAAACACCAAAATATGTTATATAACATATAGCTAAATTATCTTACACATACAATAGAAATACATAATAATTCAGTTAAATAGTATATTAATACGCACCACCACTCTCTAATTAGAGTACTCAATATTCATTATCACTATCAGCCGGAACTTACCTGAGCCTGCTTGACAGTTTTTCCCTCAGGTCAAACACTGTAATGACCTCACCATAAGGAACTGTCAAGTCAGAAAGTGAAAATAATAGAATAATAAAAGTGAAAATGATGACGATATAAACAGAATATTGTGGAAAGCATCAGTGAGATTTCTGTGCTTGTGGTTCTGCTGTTGCCTGTTAGCGGTGTTTGCACGGCGTCAAACGTCATTGCGCTCCACAGCTTGCAATGGCCTATGTAGGCTTATCATACCAGAGACTCGAAATGATCGTACACCCGTCAGAACCAAAATAATAGTGATGTGTCCTTCCATGTTGAGGCTTTGAAAGCGTTTGCTGATTAATTCATTAACATTTTTTGTGACATGCATATTGAGGCTTGTGTCAATGACGACTGTAGTGATAAGTGATGGCCATCTGACACCGATGTTCCGATACAAGGGTTACAGCACAGACTTAGCATACATCTATGCCTGTACGTCGGACCAGCATTACCTATGAACCACTACTTCAAAGCTGGCTTTGATGCACAAAAAGGCTGACGACCTGTGAAGCAGTAACTGCTTCAGTCACCAGAGTAACTAGTCCAACCATACAATAATAATGATCACATTCTCGTATATTTGTACATTTGTAGAAATGTTTAGCTTTTTGGAAGATTATTGATTGTACATCATACAAATATGCTAATTATCATATGTAGTGACACTATGTAAGACGGGCTCTCCGGGCCTGTTTGGTGGCAGCTGGCACACTAGTACACCGTGATGCTGTCAGGTTCCGTTGGCCGGGAGGTTCTGTTACTCGTCACTCTGGAAATGCGACTCAGATTTCTTCCACTGTCCAGTTTCAGATGGCGTGTTCAGACGCAGGCTGCAGAGGCTGAACAAACATGAGTATATCTGTACATTTATTTGGTTCCTTTCACCTGATGACACATCCACAAACTGGACCAAACTGAAGCTCAGATTTGGGTGCATCCATGTTGCGTAGAATTAAGTTATAGAATGAAGAAATCTTTCCCGCCTTGTTTGTGATACTACAGTACAAGTATTTACTGTGTGTATTTTCTGTGTACACAAGTCAGATGAGTATTGTAAATGAATGCAGCTACATTTTGGGTCTGACTCCTCAGTTGGACACCTACTGAGACTGTGCATGTGCACATTTAAAATGGAAATGTTCATCATGTAATCAGTCACACACAAACATGATATCAGCATCTTTTATTACTGCAGAGAATCACAGTAGGAGTAATGATGACATCACAACTCTAGATTATGTCATTAGAAGCTCTGCGCCCCCCCCAAAAAAGAAAACACATCAGATCTTGATTACATAGCACCAATTGCTGCTGAATGCAGTCATGTGACCAGTCCAACTTGCAAGGTCTTTCTACCATAGTGATGTGCTTCTCTCCTAAGCTGAGTCTTTAGGGTTAATGGCACATGGAAAGTTCTCCTAATCAGCTGTTCTTACATCAGCTCATGCAGCTGCTTCGAAAACCCAACTGAGAGCAGTCAATCATCACATCCTGCTCAGCCCCACCTGCTGACCAACCAACAGGCTTCAGGCTGCGACAGACAGGAAGTGTTTTCCACTCAACTTAAATCGGAGGTAAGAGGGCTTGTTAATGTTCCTAAACAGCTTCAGACTGATGACATGCAGTAAGCAGCAAAAGAGAAAATCAGGAAGTGATGCAAACAGCTTGCAGGAAGTACGGGTTTTTTATAAAAAACTCCGGAAATAAAGATTGTGTTAAATGAAGAAATAAAGTCTCATAAAATGTTAAAAGCTCAATAAAAATAAAGCCTCTTACAATACCCACCCTCATATATATCTATATATCTGTAGGATCGTCTGGTGAACTGTATCACATGACATCACCTTGTTGATGTAAGGACCCCAGACACGTCTATGTCTGTTTGGGAATGACTTCCTGCATTAATTCCATACTGTCTATTGGTGCCAATTAGAGAAATATTTATTGACTATGGTCTCCTGTCAGCCTGTGACTGCAGTCACACCTCTGGCTGCTCAGCAATCAGTTGGTTCATTCAAAGCTTTGTTCTCCTCTGAAGATGTTCAATCAAACCACCGACCAGTAGAGACATGACTGCTAATCATGTTTTATCATTTTCAAAGTTCCTGATCAATATGATCAAAGGGCAAATAATTTAATGATGGAACCAAACAAGATGCTCATCTCACGTTCATACGTCACACAGGCAGGATGTAGAATGCTTGAAACAGGTTCCAGCTCAGATGTAGCCAGCTGAAAACCTCATGTTAACATCCGCAGCTACTGATGAGTTAGTGGTCAATAAGTGATTACTGATCCCCAGAAACCTGACGAAAAACATATGAGACTCTTGCACAGACACACTGTAAATGACAGAAAAGGTTTTCCTATGGCAGCCATTTTGATCCTGACTGGAGCAGTGTGGCGCAGGTGACATCACAGGAAGAAGGCAGCGGTACTGATCAGAATATAGTCGTGTGCGCTGATCAGCAGTAAAGTGTCGCAGACAATAACAAACACCCGGAAGCTTCACATCTGGAAGGGAAGAGGCGTTGGCTTAGCACATTCTCTAACTTGTCATCACTGCGTGCAAACTGATTGAGCTAACTGTACTCAGAAGAGTTACTTACTGCTATTACAACACATCCACATCAACTGTAATGTGCCTGTGAAGGAGAATCTCAAGAAACTTACCTGGACAGGAGCCTTGTGCAGCCATTTTTCTTTGTCTCCGCCCACCTTCATACATGAGAACAGGTCACAGACGGTCGGCAATGCCAAGCGCTCCTGCAAGACGTCAAGCAGGGAAATGTCAGTGGGCGGCAAGGAAGCAGATCAAGAAAATGTCAGCAGGTCAGAAGAGAATACCTGAGCTTGACTCCTCTTCTTCAGCAGCCATTTGTCCTCCTCTGCAGCAGGAGAGGGATGAGCTACTGCTCCCACAACAGGGCTGGAGGGGATTTTAGGAATCACCCAGAGTTTAGGATCGAGAGGGAGCTGGAACAAGGAGGTACAGGAGGATTTAAACTGGGAGCTGTGCTCCTCCCTGCTAGCCTTCTCCTCCTCAGGAGCCACCCATCCAGACAGGGAGGAGAAGTGGGGCAGAGGACTGCTGAGGTTGGAGGGGTTGGTGGGGTGAAGCCACGCCTCCAGGATGGCCTGAACCTGTGGAGGGAAAAAACAAAACACATGTTTGACTTCAAACCAACCAATCATGTTCAAATGACACCTGTCAATCAATTCAAAAAATCTCTCTTCATGCAAATCTATTCTACTTTCTATTGCAACAATCAAATATTGTCCAGAATATTCTCCAGAATAATATCAAGTGTCAAAAATGTAAAGTATAAAAGTATTTTGTATGTCAGATATTTTACCTGTAGATTTTCATGTATTTAAATGGTATCTGTATGTGTTGCTGTGCAATATCAATGATGTATTGTGTGTATTTACATATTTTTCTGACCGTAGCACATTTAGTTTTATCTCATTTTCTACACTTCCCTATTTTATATTTCTATTCGAGGTTGGAGGTACTGAAATGAACCAATATCCCCCCAGGGGATAATACAATATTTCTATATTTAACATAAAAAAGCCTGCAAACTGATGGTAATTTAGCTGTGACAAAGCTCGTCACAATCGTCCTTGTGTCTCTGCTTCAAACTATCCAGTGTGGTCTGCATTTGTCTGGCATGGGGGGCTCAAAAAAATCAGCTGTGTGCTTGATGAGCAAGTGGTATTTTCAGTGAATACAACGTCGCCGGCGCAGTCACATGACCGTTAAACGTTACCTTCTGTTGCTGCTCTCTGTGGTGCAGGGTGGGCGGGGCGTTCTTGGTGGTCTTACTGGCATTGGACAGGTTGTTTTTATCTAGTGGGACACCATTCTTGTCTCGTCCTTCCTGCTTGAGGAGCCAGAGGTTCAAAGCTTCTTTCCCACAATTTTCGTCACAGACACACTCTGAGTAGCTTTCACAGAGCTCATTGGCGCGGCAGGCCTGCTGCACCGGGGGCGCCTGGTGAAGCCAGTCTTCCAGGGCTGTTGCTCGAATGGTTGGGGATGCCAGGCTGGAGGTGGGTGGGGTCTTCAAGCACTTGAGCTGTCCCAGGTTCTCGATTTCCAGCGCTTTGGTGGTCTGGCAGCAGGAGGAGCAATCGGAGGCTGAGCGGCTTGATCCCGCCAGCCAATCACTGCATGACCAGCTGGACTCAAACGGCTTCAAAACCTGCTGCCAGTGCTCAGCATCAGACATGGTGGCACTGGGCGGGGTGATGAGCCACTCACTCAGCTCTTCCTCCTGCAGGGCATCAATGAGGTCTGACTCGTCGATCTTCTCAATGGAGAAGGAGGAGCTGCAGCTGCTGGTGCTCCGCTGCCTGCTGATGGGCGTCTGGTCGTGGAGAAGCCAGGCCTCCAGGTCCTTGAGCTGACCCCAGGCCTTTAGGAAGTCCACAGAGGGCTGGACAGGACAAGAGGTCTGCACAGAGGCAGAGGGACATCAGAGGACATGTGGTCAAGGGCAGAGTTTAACCTTTTAACCCCGATCGTACCACTGCCGATATGTTCACACTAGCACACTGTGGAGTACCGGAATTAAAGGTGCCTGTTACTTGACAACTTTGCACTTCACAACCAACTTGTTGTCGTCATGACAACAGAGCGAATGGGATTACCATAATAACAGCAACATGGCTGACAGTGACATTTTCACCTTCTCCTTCACCAGGTAGGGGAACCAAGTCACACTTGTCACCTTTCAGTATCCATTTAAAGTTTTCTGATAGCACAAATAGTCCAGTAATTGTGGTACTCCAAAGTATGCTAATACGAAGACACAGTTTAAGGGTTAACATCCATCACATGTACTCTACTACTGAAGGAAGTGAAGGTTCTCCGGTGGAGAGGTTCCATCTATTCATGAGAAGCTTCCTCAGCCTGTCTGAGGTCAGATCTCACCAATCTGTTACATTAACTAAGTAAAATCAATTTGATTATCAGTTAATCAACCAATTGTCACCTTGACTTCCCCATGTGTCATCAGCCAATCCTGAGGGTTCTTGCTGGTCTGGTAACCAATGGCAGCTCCGCTGGTTGGATGTGTTCCCAGCAGCCAGTCACTCAGGGGGCTAACTTCCACCTTCTGCAGGCAAACGGAGACAGAAGTGATAAGAGTTCTTATTCTTAAGCGGTGTCATCTACTGTCCACGGACATCCTGAGATGGACTTTAAGGTTAATCATAAATTCTCACTAAGGCTTGGTCTGGAGACTAATCACACTAAGAGTGCAACGCCTACCGACCATCCTTCACAACCCATACAAATTCTCAGGTTGTCAGGGACCTGGGACACAAAGAATACATCTACTGCACACATACATCTTCCTTACCTGTTTCTTTGCTGGACAACTGGTCCTGGGAGAGGACATGTCCTCCACCTGCTGCAGACACAAAGTAAAAATATCAGCCATCACAGACACCACACACACACCTGAAATGTGTGTGTGTGTGTGTGTGTGTGTGTGTGTGTGTGTGTAATTATGTGTGTTACCTGAGAGGTGACACTGCCGAATGAGGTGATGGCCTCTTTCAGAGAACGAGTGTCAGCATGGAAACTAAGCTCAGGTGTTTCCTCTGGCACCAAACTCATGGAGGATAACCTGATGGTTGTTGCACAAAAGTAGGATAAGAGTAACTACCGTATGCAGTAAGTCAGTTGATTTCAATAATTTGTTGTCCAGAATACCAGAATAAGAGAGCGTGACTAAGTCAAACCAGGTAAACACATTCCCATATTTCCCAACAGACCACACAGAAGATGACAGACAGAAGGATTCAGAGAGGGACAGAACACGTGCTGGATTTTCTTCAAACAGTGAGCTGCAACTTATTGTTAGCTGAAGAGATGAGAAATATTTGCTAAAATAAACAACATACTTCTCCAAGCAGCGGTTCAGCTGGTCGCTCAGGTCGCTGCTGCTGTTGGTGCGCTGCAGCTGGTGAGAAATGATGTCAAACTGACCTCGCAGCTGAAACACAAGAGACAACCATCAGAACCTGTGTGAATTCAGGCTGACCACAGTTCATGAGCAAAGCCAGATGCCAACAGGTTTCACTTGGCAACCAGGTGCATCTCTCTGCATGTGCTTAGACACGTCCTAGTTACCAAAGAAGATTTCAGGTGACAGTCTCACTGGGGAATATTGGCATTGCGTCATGTGTTATAAAGTGATTGTGCAGGTTTCTTACACAATTAGAAGAAACCTCTTCACTTACCCAGTGAAGCTTCTGCAGCTGCTGCTGCAGACTATCAGTCTTCAGTTGCTCCAGCAGCTCAATCTGACCCAGAAGCCAAACCTCCCTGCACCGCAGCACCTCCTGCTGGCGACTCACGCAGCTCTGCAGCTCCCAGCGCACCTGAGAACCACATACACACATACATTGGTGAAACAGAGGTGAGACACAGAAACACACTTTACTTGAAGCTACAGAAGTTGCGAGAAAGAAGAACCACAAACCTAAATGTAAAGTACAAAGCACCTGAGTAGAAGTGATGTGAGCTCACCTTTCCACACTCTTATATAAACACTGGACCTGCTGCACCTGAGGCCACACCCCTTGTCAGGTTGAAACCACATGCTTAATACTAACATGACCTCATCTGCTGATGCTTAACAAGTGAGCCAGGATTTATCATGGCAGCCACAGATGCAGGAAAGAACAATGGGAGGACTTTTTGGTTTGTCAGACCGAATGTGTGCGCACAAGCACGTGTGAAATGTTTAGCCCGACTGCCAAAAGAAAGTTAAAATCATGGCGGAAGTTTAATGTAGTCGGCCACTCACTGACAGACACACACACTTCATGAACAGAACAAACCAAGAAAAACATGACTAAGTTTATAAAAACAAAAAACGTGCCAGTTTCTTCAAACCCAGCGGAAATGAAGACAGACAGATAGGATCAAAGGTCCTGACCTCCCGGGCGTTCTCTCTCAGCTGCTGCTCTGCCTTCGTCACAATGTTGATGGCGTCCTCCAGCTGACCCTGAGCCAGCAAGCACTGTTTCAGCCCATCGGCTGACACTGCCGTCTCCTCCAATGGCATCCTGAAGGGAAAGGGGAAAAGGACATGGTCATGACACAGAACCTGAACAAATGTCCAAATGTCTTTCTGATTGTGCTTATTTCAATCTTACTATCACGACCAATTTTACTGTACATTCATGACACCAGCATAGTCAGCACTCAGGCAATGTTAAATTCATTAAAATATCAGTCATTGGTGTGATATCACTTGACTACTGACGCAGTCAGAACAAGGAGTGGTTGTGACTCAGTGTTTTATAATAATATAGCATATTTTGCTCAGTTGAATGAATATATTTTATACATTTTTGTATCTATTTATTATTTACAATGAACGCATAGACATAAACCGTATATATCACACACAAGCAGCAGCTGACAGTAACTGAAACATTAACAACAGCTTCTCTCACAGCAGAACAAACAAGAGACAAGAGACGGCCTTCACCAAAGCACCCCAGGTTGATGACCTGCCTCACGTGGTTCACCTCAGATCACACTGTCAACAATGCTGCATTGTGTTCTGGGATTGGTCACCAGACTGGAAACCACTGGGATTAAACTGGCCCCACACTCAGCTGGTCAAGTTCTCTGAAGTTCAAAAACACTGGAGTCATGTGCAGGTGTCCAAACAAAAGGTCTCAAGAACTTGAGAGGTACTACTACTACTCCTAAACTGTACGTGCAAAACAGATAATACATGACAACTCAGCACTATTATATAATGATGAACGGGAGGCTGCCTTCCTATCATAACTCCACAATGTTAGTCTGGCTGTGTGGATGTGGCATTCATGATGGGTTTATTTAAGCAAATCTTCATCTTTCAAACTTATAAAAATGATAATAACAATAAGGAACTTTCTTTTTTTTATCTCCTTTCAAGACACTCCCAGAAATTAAATTAAATTAAAAAAGAAATATCAATAGGAATGAAAAGTAAAAGAAAAAAGGTGCAACATCAAAAAATAAATATCACATAAGAGAAAACAACTGTAGCAGCTGCTCACTTTCACTTCTGCTTTCCTTTCTAGCCATCTGTAAAAAAGTGCGGATTTGGAAATTTCATAATAAAAATAAAGTGGTCATGTGTCAAAGGTGATCAGAATTTCTCAGTTTGCAGTCAACTCTCCGCTGACATGTATGCAGACAGATCTGCTGTGAGCTGATACTGGCAGACAGATCATGAAGGCTGTGGAGGCCGTGCTCTGAGCAGAGATGCGTTAGTATCAGCTGTAAACAGTCAGCTGCTGATAAAGATAACTTTCTCTTTAACTACAGGAAAACAAGCTGATAAACGCGAGCCTTTGACCTTCAGACCTTATCACAAACTAGAAACTCAATGTTTTCGAGACCGACACAAAAAATGCTCATGTTTGTGCAAATGCCAGTGTTAGATGGATTTTAAATCCTGCTATCTCAAAAATATTTGCACAAGTGAATGACCTTTGTGTTTGCACATCCACAGCCTCTGGATGAGTTCTCTTACCAGAACTAAAAAAGTAACAATAACATTTCAAACATTAAACTCAAGCAGTTTTCTATGGATCTACTGGCTTCTACCAAACCCTAAAATGTCCAGTTTATGAGAAGAAATGATCATATTGCTTAGAAATGAATGACTTATTTATCCAGCTATGAAATACATAAAATGATTACTGCACAGGTTTCGTGTCCTTATTCTTTAGATACTCCAAGTAGTGCAGTAATAATTATAATACTGCTTTTACGTAAGAGAGATGAGTTACATTTTTACATCTCCATTCACTACATTTCCCCTTAATGATATAACTCACACAGACGCAAAGAGCAGTTTCCTCCTCGTACCTTCTACCGCTGACTGACAGTAAAACTAAACAAAAGAACGCTTCCTCGTATGTGAAAACGAAGAAGTGGCGACCGTTTCCGTGCAGCGGCGCTCAGAGGCACCGGGAACCAGCTCTGTCCGCCATCACCACCAGCTGGCCCGCACGTACGCAGGCACGTGGGGAAGGCGAAGGGGGGCGCCGGCGGAAGCTCGTGCTGGATGTGCGGTCTGTTAACATTACGTTTATTAATTATTAGCCGGCAACAGACAGACCATAACGTCGGATCAGCTGATAACTGCGTTTCAGGTCGACCGCCAGTGAACGTGACACACGAAGCACACTTTCTTTGTGACGTTTGTCCGACAGGGTGCAGAGACAGTGACACCACAAATACACGATGACACGCACCCTGGAACCTCCAGAACTCCGCAGCCATTCCATCGGTTTCTATTCAACTGGTCATCCCCCAGTTGTGGCTGGGAGAAGGCTGAGAACAGATGTTCACTCCCATCTGAAAATGTAGCTCTTGCGAAGTTGAGCATTGTTCTATCTTCGTGATATATCTAAACAGGCGATATCGCAATAATTTGCGTATGACTAATCAAAGGTCAATCCAATGCAGATTATTCTCACCAACAGGGGTTACACATTTGTTTTACATCCCCATATAAAACAGTAACCTATAACAGCGACCGTAGCCTATAAATAATTTTACAAATCTGTATTGTTACTGACGTAGGTAGTTTAGGACGTCTTCAAGAATAAAACATACGTCTACATGGTATTATGTTCTCGTATCTTTCGATTTATCACCAGCTGTAAACCACTTTGTTTTTAGCTAACACAGCTAACGGTGGCTACGCATACCAATCTAACAAAGACAACGTTACAGTCGGGAACACAGGTGTAGAATGGGATAAAGGACAGTACATGACTGTGTCATGCGTCACCACATCATCGTTACTCCACAAGACCTTGAGAGACGTACTGGCGGCAGACGCCAACTAATGTCGATAAGCCACAGTCATCGAAAAGATAGGGCTCCATTTTGTACGAGCCGGCCGGGAATTAGCTGCTAGCCAAGTCGGGTTTTACAGAGCGAAAGGACTTCCGTTAAAACAAAGACTGCTGTACTCACCGGGTGGTTTTACCGGGGATTCTCGACTTCGATATCATAAATGGTCCCGATTAGTCAAGTGACACGCCAGCCAGGTACAGGACTTGGACGTTAAATGCTGGGACCTTCCTCTGCTACACGACTCACAATTACGTCAAGGAAAAAATGGGGTTGTTCGGAGGCTTCTTCTACTGGATGTTTTCTGATGGCTGATGAACAACAACATGGAGCTTTACCGCCCCCAGGTGGTGTAGAGCTGACTGATGATGACGATGATTAGAGGTCTCAGAGGGGGAAAAAATCTGTTGGTACCTTATTTTTTGTGAATTTAAGGTATTATAAGCGGTATTCTTCAGCGATAGGCAGAAGACAGGAGGCAGAGCTGGAGGTGGCAGAGTTAAAGATGCTGAGATTCTCTTTAGGAGTGACCAGGATGGACAGGATTAGGAATGAGGTCATCAGAGGGACAACACAGACAGGAAAATTAGGAGAAAAAGCTAGAGAGGCTAGATTGAGATGGTTTGGACATGTGCAGAGGAGGGACAGTGGATACATTGGTAGGAGAATGTTAGAGATGGAGTTGCCAGGTAGGAGACAGAGAGGAAGACCAAAGAGGAGGTTTATAGATGCAGTGAGGGAGGACATGGAGGTAGTTGGAGTCAGAGTAGAGGATACAGAGAACAGGGAAAGATGGAAATCAATGATTCGCTGTGGCAACCCCTGAAGAGGGACAAAGCCAAAAGAAGAAGAAGAAGATAAGCGGTATTCTTCAGTCCACGAAACGTGTTGAAATATAGCTCAATTTATATTTAGATTTCTCAAGCTGAACGAAGAAAATAACTAAGGAGGGGTCCATATTAGGAATTAAACGATTACAGGTAAAGGTAAAAACAACTCATTCAACATGCGTTTCTGCTTGATGAGGTAATAGTTGGAATAAATTCAATCCAGTTCAATTCAACTTTATTTCTGTAGCCCAACATCACAATTTACAATAAATGAGCTTTGCTGTTCAAGCCTGGGTTCCTCCTCCCCTGAGATGTATAAGTGTCAGAGCTATTTGGGAATATGCATACACTGTATGTAAACAGTGATGAAGAAGATATACAAGGAACATGCACCTGGGAAATTAATATTGTGCTTGCAGCGGCAATTGAAATGTTATCATTGTCAAAGTCAAAGTCAACTTTATTGTCAAATATACTGCGTGATATACAGCATATATGAAATTACAGATCTCTCAAAACAAAAAGTACAAATAGTGCATAAATTAAACTAGTACTAACTGTAATATTAATAGTGCAATAAATTAAGAACTAACTGGATAAATGTACTAACTAAATTAACTAAATTTAACCATAACATTAAG
>CAAKHB010001026.1:13772-25233 GCA_901007665.1 Aeoliscus strigatus
TGGTGGGAAAACAGCTACTTCAGCCTGTCGACTGGTGATTTCTGTGCCCGCTCATAGTTCGACAAAAGCTCAGACCACAGCCGCTGATGGGAGTTGGATCCGTCCTGTCGTCACTGCCCGTCACAGGGTGGGTGTGGCCTTCACGTGTCTTCACCGACCCGTGAAACGGACCAGAGCTTAAATGCTGGAACACTCCTTCTTCCCTCTCTGCTCCTCTCTGCCTCTCTGACATCACTCTCACTCTGTAGAACCACTGCTCCACGTCTCTGTCCGGGGTCACTTTTTTTTGTCAAACGGTTGTGTTTCCCTCATGCGTGACGTCATCCGTTTGTTGTAGGACGTCTGGAGGAGTTGACTAAAGACTCTCTCAGGGAGAAGACCTCTGCTCGTCCTCGTCTGGAGATTCCTCCGAAGCCAGTGGTTTTCCTGTTTGAGCCAACGAGAGAAGATGATCGGCTCATTGTCCGCGCTGGTGTTTCTCTCAGTTCATCAGCTGTGTGTGGGGGATCAGCTGGTGGAGGAGGTCATCACTGCACGTGAGTACACGTCGGACAGGCACGTACAGAGGAGAGGCAACAGTCCTCCGGACTCACTCAGACAGATGCTCCCTCCACACTCTCCTGCTACGAAATGAAAACGTGCATTTGAATTTGAAAAAAAAACAACAACAAGAAAATCTAAGTAGTTTGGACTTTACAAAGGAACCGGACCACCGAGTCCTAAAACCGATCAAACCAAGACGAGAGTGATGAAGCTGAATGACTCAATGGAAAACACCGTCTGGTTGGGTACGGTGAGTCACACACCGACAGTCAGACCCTGTGTCAGTCCGTGGAGTCGTGTGCGCTTTGGAATGTTGGTGTTTTAGGAAGCAACATAGGCGCGCACACAGGAGGAAGATCAAAACAGGGAAAGTGGTGTGTTTATTGCTTATGAATAATAATGTTAGTCGACATTCAGCTGCGTCGTAAATGCTCAGGTGTCTGGTTCAAAGTTCACCATTTACAGATTCAAATTCAGTTTTGGAGCGAAACAAATGCCTTATTTAACGTTGTAAAGTTGTTGGTATGGAGGAAGAGCAATGCAGCAGGGTTCGTCATTCATTACAGATTAATTACAACAACACAACAGAATAAACATTGTTCTCGATGATGACACCTCCAACACGTGGTTGCCATTATTTGTACAACCACTAGAGGGAGCTTTATTTACAAATGTGCTGGTCCTGTGTCTTTAACAAACTGTGTTAATGACCTTGGCGACTCAATTGAGACTAAAAAAAAAAAACGTAAACAGCAAAGGTAAGTAAATTTACAACATGGGTGAGAGAGAGAGAGGGTTTGTAAATTTGTAATTGTGTATGTATAGAAGGAATTTGTGCGTTTGAACGTCAGTAATTGTGTATTCGTATCAACTGCGTCTTAGGAAAAGTGCCTCTGTTAGGCGGCTGGGCTGAGAGGAATCCAGAGTCACTGGAGGTTCAAGAGGCGGCGCAACACGCAGTGCAAATGTTCAACACACAGAGCAAAGGAAAGAAGATGTTCAAACTCCTCTCCATCACCTCGGCTCAGAGTCAGGTTCGACTGACCGTTCTGAAGCCGCAAACCGCAATGGAACACACAGTTTTTGACGGTCTGGTCCTTTACAGGTGACAAACATCATCAACTACAAGATCGACGCCGTCCTCAGAAAGACCAAGTGTCTCAAGACTGAAAATCAGGATGTGAACGGCTGCAGTCTTGAGAAAAAGGTACATTTGTTTGTCTGTATGTTCACTTCATGATATTAGCATCTGAAAAGGTGTGGCTGGTGTCAGGAGAACAATATTCATGTTTGCACGTTATTTGGAGGCAGAATAATAGAGTGGAGTGGACGTAAAGGAAGGACTTGAACATCTCCTCGAGATCTGGAGCGTTAAGAGCCTGAGAATGAAATCTCTGTTGTTTCTCCCTCTGCAGCATCTGAAGTGTCACTTCCAGGTCACGTTCGACCCCCGCAACAACAAACATGAGCTGCAGGAATACAAGTGCAGGAAAGACGTGGTGAACGTTTAACTCGGACTGTTTTTATATTGTTTGATTAATATTTATAGTATTAAGGACAGTTTTGTATATTCTTTTTTTACATTTTAAAACATGTTGGATGTGACTTTTCTGGAACCGACTGAAGGAGGTGGACGTGTGCTTTGGTAGAAGATGAACAAGATCAATAAAACATTAATGGAAATGTTGATTGATTGTCTTATTTTTTCGTTTTACGACCTAAATATAAATCAAAAACTATTCCTACAGTCGACGATTCCTGCATTTCTTCAAAAAAAGAAGAAGAATGGCGGCCATCTTGTGTTTCTCCTCTGACAATGAGCACACAATCTTTTTTTAAAAAAAGGTTTAACAGAGTTTGGTTCAAATCACGTGGAAACTGCAATAAAACAGCGACTCACAGTCCTTCCCCCTTTCACCATGGCGGGGAGGAAAATGTGACCGAGCGCTGGAACACGAGGTGAGCTGCTGGTCTGGCAGCCGTGGTGATGAGGTATTTGCCACTCAGCCACCCACTTACGCCACACTTGGCTTTAAGGAGGAGGACGACTGTTTTCCACTGGCGTCACCTCCCTCCCCCCTCTGCTGCCGGGGCTGATTGCTCTGACCTCAGCCAAAAGACCTGGAACGGGAAGCAAAATATTAGACGCGCCGACGGCGTTCCCGAAGCTCACGCGGCCGTGTGAGCTACTGCAGCAACGTGTCGTCAGTGATTTATGGGACACACACGCCCGAACCACAAGACAGCGTCAGATGGAAGCACACAGTGGTCCTCTGTAACGAGGAGAAGATGTTCTGGGAGGATTATGATGTTAGACATTCTCAAATGCTTTTCCACATACGTGTGTATTTATACATGTAAAATAGCCAAGAAGCCGAGTTGTATTATCAGAAGTATCCACAAGATGGCAGCGTGTCCATACTGTCAAAGGTTTCCTCCGTCCAGTGGTTCCCACACGTGTACATGTCCCATACATGTACCGCACATTTTCACCGCGCTGAGGTTTACCTTTAGAACTGTCACACTTATCTGCGGCGTCACGTTTCTGTGCGGATGACACGCGAACGTTCAGCAGAACAACTGTCAGGACGTGTTCCAGCGCGTGTGCGTGAGGACGGCGGAGGCCGATGCCCATTTAAGGTCACGACCTGGACATGAAGAGCAGCTTTGGAATAGCTGGAATACCAGGATATATTATTACCGTGAAGTCGACTTGAAGTGTCCGGACAGGAAAGAGATAGAGGGGGAGAAGAGGGGGAGATGATAAGTTGAGAAGAAACGTTCATATCTAAACGAGTGACACTCAGGAATGTGACAGGTCTCGTCGTCCGAGTCTGGACTAAAACACTAATAACATTACTCATATCTGATGTGAAAACAAGCTTGTTATACAAACTGTTGTTTAATATTTGCTTTTTACGCTCTGTTTTTTTGTTTTATCGATTTGATTTATTTACAATAGAATGTCGTTTATTGTCACTTTACGATGGGATTTGTCGAACGACACTGATATAAAATAATTTTAAATGTGAATAAATACATTACAAAAGTAAAAATAGGCGTAAGATAAGTATAAAAAAAGTCTTTAATACAAATATGAAATGGAATTTAGGATAAACATGCGATGGCACAATGGATATTTTGTCTCTGCTGTTGCACCACACAGACAAAAACGTGATCTCGGTCTCTGTCCACGAGTACAATGTGTATTTTGGATTCATCCTCAGGCTGCTTGTGTTGGGGAGGGAGCGGGAACGTAAACACAGAGGGAGGAAAGGGTGTAAAGAAAACAGAACGAAAGGAAAGAAGCAGAGGAGCAGCAAACAAAGATGACTGCTGTTCATTATTTTCATAGACCGCTCGCCTAAACAATCTTAAATTCCTCTCAAATTCCTTCGTATGACAGTACTGTTGAATAGTGAAACACGTCCCAGAATATGAAAATGGGGGCTGGATAAAGTCCACACACCAGAGGTTGGTGATGTTTCAGGCATCTGCCCTTCATCAGAAGGTCACATGACCCAATAAGACAAACAAACAAACAAACAAACAAAAGTTATACCTCCATTTGTTTCTGCCGGCTGCTGTCAGACGATTTAACAAACACATCTGAATCTGTCACTGCCACTTCACGCACAACTCACTTTGTCACCAGCTACATCTGTCAATTTACCTAGGTATGTTGATATGTATACTGTATATATATACTGTATTAATGTCACGGATATTGTGTGTACTTATATGTACATAGTTTTTACATAGGCAACACGGACGGATGTATGCGTGCTGTACTGTGTACAGTTCAGTCAGAATTTTTAATTTTTAGATTTTTAATTTAATAACGACAGCGGTGGAATGTTGGACACAGACAGTCGGAAGCCGCGCGGTGGACGTGAACCTTCTGGAACCTTCTGGGGCCTTCTGTCGCGTAGCGCGCTGAGAAGTGGGACCCTGACGATGCACGACTCTCCTGACTGTCCCTTTAAATCCGTGTCAGGGGAAAGGTTGCTGTGAGTGGAGACGATGGCCACTCCTTCCATTCCAACTGAACTCCCCTCAGGCTCCTTCTTCTCTCTGCCTCTCCATCCCTTCATCCCACCCAGCACATCCTCCTCCTCCTCTCTCTCATCCCTCCTTTATCTCCATCTAACAAACTCACCATCATAGTGTCTCCTTCATCTTTATTTCTGTTTACATCACCTGTACGTTCACTCTCTCTCTCCCTCCCTCTCTCCCTCTCTCTCTCTCTCTCTCTCTCTCAAACATGCTTGCAGCTGTCCTCTCTTCCCGCTGCGGGAGGCGGCAGCAGCTGCTCTCACACGTTCTGGCGTGACAAGTCCACACCGAAGAGGCTGGAGGACAGAGGAAGGAGGAGAAGGAGGAGGAGGAGGAGGAGGAGAAGAAGAGGATAGGGAGGACGGGGGCAGGAGGAGAGGAGGAGGACGACAGCGGAGTAGGAGAGGAGGCGAGAAGGACGAGGACGAAGCAGAGGAGGGAGGATGAGGAGAGGAGCCATGTCCGACACACCTTTGCAGAGGAACGGCACTGCAACAGCACCGTGAGTAGGAGCTCTTCCTCTTTCACCTCCATCTGTCTCCACATCTCTCTGCATCCCTCCATCTGACAGGGGTTGTCATGGGAACGGGAGCCCCGTCACGGTGAGGCTGCTGCTCAGTCATGACTTGAGAGGAGACACGCGGTACACCGTGTTCACTCCTCCCTCTCCATCTCTCCATCTCTCCTTTCTCCCTCCTGCCCTGTGTCCACCTCTCTCCTCATCAACCCTGCCTCTTTCTGTCGCTCTCCTTCTTCTGTCGTAATCATCTTTCTCCCTCATCTTCCTAATTCTCTCTCTTTTTCCAGAACATTAAGAGTGGCTCTCTGTGTGTGTGTGTGTGTGTGTGTGTGTGTGTGTGTGTGTTAGCACAGTCCGCCATGCCGCAGACCCCTTTTTGCTGCATGTAATGTGTGTGTGAGTAGTATATTTCTTCTGGCCTTGTTATCTCTCTCTGTCTTAGTAGGGGCATCAGGCCCCTAAAATGAAAAGTACAAATAGTAAGTAAGTAGGTCCGTTTGCAAATTACAGCATCTGTTTAGAATTAAAGAATGTTGGATCAGATTCCGAGGAGAACTGGTTAAAAAAAACTGTCTGTCTGTCTGTCTGTCTGTCTGTACAGTTGTTCATCATCACAGTGAGGTCACGTAAAGACGCAGGCTTGTAACATTAACGTCGCTCAGCAAATCCGCATCCATTGGTCGACTTTACGTTTCAGTTGGATAAAGCGACAGTTTTTTATCTAAATGTTTCAGATGTACATTCAGTTTTATCGCTCGTAACTGGGATATAACTCACAAAATAGTGCTGAATTAGAGACTTCAAAATGTTGGTTTCCGGTAAAGGGACAGGTAAAGACGGTGGTTGCCCCCTGCTGGTCAATGCGTAGAATGCATCCCGACGTTGTCTTCACTTTTCAGTTCCAGAGTTCACAGCGTCTAAGAGCATGAGAGTGATGTGATTAAAAAAACCCAAAACAAATCTCTGTCTGAAGTATTCCCAAAAGAATATGTCCGACTTCAAAGCGCTGCCGGTAGAAGACGAGAGACTTTTACACACAGATACTGAATTATTTATGAGGTCAGAGGTCAGCGGTTATGAAGACAGTAACTGTGCAAATGCTTAGGAATAACAATTTTGCAGTTTCATCATCCTCATATCAAGCTTGGAGTCCAAACTCTGGTGATGTCGGGAACAAAGACCAGTGACTTTCTGTCTTGTTGATGTGTTTGTTTAACCCAGGAAAGTCATACCAAGTTTGGTTTGACATGTGTACAGGAGCGATCTGGTACCTGTTTGACCTGACACATTCATCCAAAGGATGAAATCAGTGATTACTTAGGTTATTTATAAGATTAAACTAAAAAAGCTGAATGAACTGCACTTGAAGGTACTCTTTAAACCATAGAACTATATCGTATGAGAGAGTTCTGTGACATAAATCTCTGAGAGAGTGTGTCATTCTGTTCTATTCTATTCTAGTCTACGTATCCAATAGAGAGACACTATTTCCTGCTGGAAATGTGTAATTTTTTCTGGACAGGTTCATGAATATTCCAGATTCGTGTGTGTGTGTGTGTGTGTGTGTTTGCAATATTAGTACCTCATACGTAGCCTGAACGTAATATTTGCTAACGACGCATCCTGCGGTTCTGAAGCGATGAGCACGTGGAGGTCAGTGATGGGGTGTGTGGATGGAGCACTGACCCATGTGTGATCCGGAGCTGATGATCTCCTGTCAGGGCCACGCCCACACGTCCCGCAGTGAAGCGTGCGAGCAAGCCGGCGTGCTCGGCTACAGTACATCAATAGTTCATGTTCAACTGAGTCCAATCCGGCTGAGCTGGTCACATCCCGTCTCTCCTTCTGTTTGTATTTGTCCCACGGGCTCGTTCCAGGTTCTCTGACTCAGCAGAACGAGGCTGTGGTCACGCTGAGCCAACGCAGCCGTGGCCGACGTCCATCGCTATTTACGACACACACAAAGTCACTGAGAACAGACACTGGGGGCGGGACAGTGAAGGGACGGAATCAATGGATCTATAACTAGAAAGAATCAATGACATCATAAACTTTGTGGGGAAACAGTCGACAGAAAAAAAAGTGAATTCACCTGAAGGAGATACTTCTTAGCTGCAGCCCAAACATGTTCATCATAATTCTACATGGTAAAAAAGAAAACGCTGAGAAAACACAAAATATCAAGTCAGTTTTACATGAATATCTTGTTTTACTTTCTAGCCCCATTACAGAGAAATAAAAATACTTCATGTGAGTCACATTAACTGAATAAATGAAGTAGATTTTTAAAAAAAATCAAATCAAATCAGTGTTTTAAATCGGACAAAATAATTTGGCGTTCACCACGTTGGCTGGTTGCACTCTGACATCACTGCGTGTGACGTGTGTGAACTCACGGCGTGATTAAATATTCACTATGTACGTCAGCAGGTACCAGACACCGGTTGGACTGAGCTGTCTGAATGGGGACGATGAGAAGAAAAGAAGTATGTCACCGACATCTGCTGTTTAACAGGCTCAAATTAGATGTAACATCCATATGTAAAAGCCACAAGAGTAAATCACTGCTGCTGCTGCTGCTGCTGCTGCTGCTGCTGCTGCTCAAACTTCACAGGACGTTCACAGAGTAAATCTCACATGGCGGACACAGTGACGGAGGCTGGGCCTGTTCTCAGCAGCGTCCATGCTGGTTCTCTGGATCTGTATGAGGTTTATTTGACACAATCTGTCAGCTGAAGAGACAGAGGTTCGCTTTGAAATACATATTAATCCGAGTAGCGATAGGAGAATACTGCAGTACTCTTTCCACCTCTGACAGTCATGTGGACATGTCCCCTCCGCTGACGGCTGCGAGCATCCACACCTCCCTGACGTGAAAGGATGAAGGACTCTATCCGTCTCAGCAGATGTGTGGCTTCATTCTTCAGCTCCGCTCAGACGGACGTGACAGCGTGAACTCACACAAACGCTCACTCACACGCGCAAAGTTTATCGATGTCTGTTTGCTCACTCCACCGTGCCTCGTGTGTGTGTGTGTGTGTGTGTGTTGTTCTATTGCTGTGTGTGTTTTCCTGCCTCTGGGTTTTACATCTGGTGGCCATTACCCTGGTGTGTGTGTGTGTGTGTGTGTGTGTGTGTGTGTGTGTGTGTGTTTGGGCTGGCTGTGCAGTGAGATCATTGCGTTGTCGTGGCAAAGCCGAGGAACAATGATGCCGTTGTCTCCAACGGTGACCAACTAATGCAACTGACGCCGGCGTGGAGTGTTTGAGGAGGACGTCGGTGTGAGAGGAGAGAACGATCTGGGGAGTTCTTTGTTTTGTTTTGTTTTTAAATAAATTGTGTGTAAGAACACATGATCTGCGTGATCAGATTAACGTGTAACAACAGTGTGATTGGTGTGAATCCTGGCTGAATCCAACTGAGGACACACGTACCGGCGAGTGAGTCTGGAGCTTTACATGACATGCTCTGTGTGTGTGTGTGTGACTTGATAAGAAGGCTGTCTGAATAATTAAAGGGAATTCAAATTAGAATTAATTACCAGTGTTCCCACTTCTAATATGAACTTATTTTGGGGTTAAATTCGTTTTTTAAGTCTCCAACAACATCGGAAAGCAGAAACCGAATCACAGCAGAAGGATGTTCGCTCTCCTCCGATGAGTCTGTGTCCGTCGGTGGTTTGGACATGACACCCTAACCCTCTCATCCGAACGTATATGGTGACGTTTTTACCTTCATATTTGCGTGTTCATGCACAGATTTGCTGACGCTGCGCTGGAAATGTGATTTACTCAAGTCGTTCGGCAGCGTGGTGACTTTACTGGACAAATACTCTGCAGCTGCCGCAATTTATTATACACGTCCTTTTTTTTTGTCTCAGAGGAACGCTGTGGCTGGTGTGTGTGTGTGTGTGTGTGTGTGTGTGAGTTTGTATGTGAGTGAGTGTGTGTGTTACATGCTTCTGTATTCCCCAAAGAGTCTGCTGGGACAGCTGCTGTTGTTTCTCCTTATAAGGATGTCGGCCACTGGAAGGAGGGATGGAGGAGGAGGAGGAGGAGGGAAAGAAAGGGAAGGAGGAGGAGGATGGAACGGGTAGACGGTAGATGGGTTGGAGGTAGGATCGGATGAGGGATGGAGGTGATGGCCGGCGGAGCAGACAGGGCAGAGATATGAGGATGATGAGAGGATGGAAGTTGACTCCAACGGAGGCACAACAGTGGTGATGGGAAAAACAGTTCTTGTAGGTGTAATGAATCACTTGAATCATTTAGTAAAAGATTCATTCATTCGAGCTGTTCATTTGTTTCATGTTTTGCTATGAACCATGATGTATTTCAGATCATGTTCAACTGTGTTTATCTCTTCGTGTTCCGATGCGGTCAGGTTCGTTTTCCAGTGAGGGACTCACGTCAGGCGAGTCTTTGGCAAGAAACGAACCACGAATCAGGTTCAGCCACGGCCGTTCACTGCTGCACACAGCTGAACTGTGAAACGAACGAATCTCTTCAGGAAAGTGATTCAGTACAGTTCGTTCGCCCGCAAAGATTCTTTTCTGTGGAACAAATCATTTGCAAACAGCACAGAAGTACCCAAGAGTCACATGAGCAGCTCCGTAGAAAAAACTTCCTTCAGCCGGCTCAGAAGCCTCGAGCAGATCCAAGGCTGCACGTGGACGGCCTTCTGCCTCGACCGGGGACAGATTGGGAATTGAGAACGAGGGAGCAGAGGAAAGCAAAACGACAGACAGACCGATGACTACAAGAATCGTCTGTGGATGGACAGAGCAGTGAAACAGTGAATTCACACGTCCATTGAGGGAAATTCATCTTTAACGGCAGCAGATTGTCCGACCTTATTTTATGACTGTTCACAGTGTTTATACCTCAGTGTTTTTTTATTCTATAATACTTTTATTCTATGTTAAAGGTCTGGACAAGACTAAGTTTTGGTGTGTACAACATACTCGACAATAAAAACAGACACACACACACACACACACACACACACACGAAGGAAAGTGGGGCGTTGGCAGCGTCCCATTTCAACCAGCTCTTTAAAGGACGTTTCACTTTGTACTGAATGGACACACTTCTCCTCATTCTCTGCTCCTTATTGTTTTTCTTCCCGCCTGCGTTCTATTGATGCGGCGTTGAAAGGCGTTGAGATAAATGTGCGACCGGCGTCCAGAAATAGAAGCTGAAGAGTCAGCTGTAGTGTTCCTGTGTGGGCAGCAGTGCGTTCCAGTTCATTGTGGAAAAAAAAAAACCCATCAGGTGCTGTGGAGCATTCATGTAGAATGACTGCCGCTAATCACTTCCTAACGTCTTCATGTTTCATAGAAGATTCGTATTAGCGTCAGGGACAGTTTGCACCACTAAACCCAATGACGTTGACTTATTTACATTAGTTATAGAGAAAAGTACTAAAGTCAAAGTAAATATTGACATGATCATGATCACAGAAGCTGAGAATCATTCGTAGGAATCGATTCTGGAGCTGAAAACAAGCAACTAAATCGTCTCCGTCGTCCACGGCATCCAGACCTCCCTCGTCCCTCTTCCGTTTTCTTATCATCTTTACGTTTAATGCTGTTTACATCCTCCTACGTCAGCGCGTAGGATGGACCACCAGGAACCAGCTGTTCTATGTGGTCCGTGTCCACATCCACTTAATTCCAGCTCATTCCAGATCCGATATTTGCGTTAAGATTTCAAAATAAAAGTTCCGACTGATGCACTGAACCCTTTGGGTACACACATCGTACAACTTAAAAGGAACAGAGATCAGATTCAGGACTAAAGTGATGGAAATCTGTGATGGGAATCTGTGTAAGGAATCTCTTTTTTTTGGCAGCGGGGGCAGATTAAATCAGACTATTCTTCCTTCTGCTCCCTTTCATTCAGATTTGTGAATGTTGTGTATTTATTGTATTGTTCTTTTGTTTTATTTCAACGAGATAAATAAATAAACAAATAAATAATGTTTGTTACTGATGGTAAAAATGGTAAAGTTGGTAAAAAAAAAAAAAAGTTCAGTCAAATCACCACACTGGAACATTGACTGAAACAGCGAAGCAGAACAAAATGTAAAACGTTTGTTGGCGTCAGTCAACCCGTTTTACTTCCAAACGAAGCGACATTTAATTCTGTTCATTCTGCTCTCACTCTCTCTAGCCCCCCCCCCCACACACCTTACTGTCATGCAGTTTGTTTCTCTCCTCCAACCATTCCTCCTCTCTCTCTCTCAGCTGCTCCTCCCAGCTGTTTAATCACACATGGCTCTTGCCTAAAAGAGAGAGGGAGGGAGGGGACAAATGGGAGGAGGGAGAGAGACAAAAAAGAG
>CAAKHB010001030.1:2505-21260 GCA_901007665.1 Aeoliscus strigatus
CCTGTTTGTGTTCATTGTTTGTGTTCATTCCTGCCACCTTGCCCTTCCTCCCCTGATGACCTGATTTGTTTCACCTGTCCCTCACCTCTATTTAAGCCTGTTGAGTTTTTTGTTTAGTTGCCAGATAATCACCTGGAAGAATGACCAAATACAATTTTTAACATAGCATAACATTTTCTCTCTAAGTGAAATAGTTTTGTTTTTGAGAAACTCGCAACAGCACATGTCTGGTGCCTCCACCAGTGATCTTTGTGAATTGCTGCTCTTAAAGAAACATCATAGGGTCTCCAAAATTAATAGAAATTTGGAGCTGCAGTAAGTGGGTCACTTACAGATGTATGGATGTTATATAATATAAAGTCACTGAATGCTTTTGAGCCAAATACAAACACAATTTAAATTCTACTGTATTTATATGTCAACACCATTTCAAGTGGAATCAACAAACACATTATTTCTGGATCAGATTGTGAGCTTACAGTCATATCATATGTATTTGATCTATATATATTTTTAAATCTTGAACTACATTGTTCATTTTAAGTTGCCTCCTGTGATTTGTCCTCCATCTGGTAAAAGCTGAACAAACATATTTAAAATGTATTATAACTACACCCTGATATCGTCTGTTTCCACCACTTCATCATTCATTGAGGAAATGTAAGTCTGCTAAGTGATGAATTAATGGACAACATTGAATAAAACTACTGCACTTACATATTGACACTTTTTTTTCCAGCTCTGGCTCTTTCTTTAAAGAATAATGTGCATACACATGCATGAATATCTCTGTCCACTGGATTAAAATGGAGGTTGGATTAAAATGGATGTTTTATTTACATGTTGCAATGATGAATTGTGGTATTGAGGATAAATATATTTAAATTTTGTAATTTCTTATAAAATAAACGGTAATATAATAAAATAAATGGAATTACATGTGCGTGTGGCTTGTTTTACATATCTGCATAATATTGTCATATAAAGTCCATTATAAGTATGCAGTATTATAACTACATCTTTGATGTTTTTAATAACCCAAACAGTTTGAAAATCGGTTGAAAATTGAGCACTTTATGATTATTTTAAAAATACATGCACCACAGACACAATGTTATGAATGAGCAAGTTGCCTGTGGCAAGATGGCCGCCATGTGGCAATGTCGCTCTCCATTGGCCAGCAGCGTGGGTGAGTCATCTAGCCTTCTAGATAGATTCTATAGATCTATGGCCCTGGTTAATGCGTTCAAGTCAGTTCCACCCAACTATGTTGAGCAATGAGATATCGACTGTCGCCCAGCCCCCTTGAATTACCTCTATCACCGAATCGGGGGCTGGAAGACAAAGTCACTGTCATCACCCAGAGGCGGTGTACTATCTAACTGAACAGAAAAAGTCCTGTGGAAACAACGACATTTGTTGTACTGTCAGTCTGAAGCCAGGTGCAATACTGGTCATATGACATTTGAGATGGCTTGTGCTATGAAATTCTACATCCGATTTGTATATATAAAAATATTTGCTTATTTAGCACACACAACATATAAATACAGCTCTGGAAAAATTAAGAGACCACTGCATTTTTCTTCTGAAATCATCATCTCTACATGTATGGCAGCCAGTCCGTTCCAGCATCTGTTGAATTCCACCACATTCTGCTTAATGAGGTACTGATTAGGTCAGCAAAGCTAGAATTGGGCAGATTCGTCTTTGCGAAGGACGCATGAATCAAGCCACATACAAAGTCATCTTGGAAGAAAACTTTCTTCCTTCTGTTCAGGCAATGTTCCCCAGCTCTGAGGATTGTTTTTTTCCAGCAGAACATCGTTCCATGCCACACAGCTAGGTCAATCAAGGTGTGGATGAAGGACCTCCAGATCAAGACCCTGTCATGGCCAGCCCAATCTCCAGACCTGAACCCCCTTGAAAACCTCTGGAATATGATTAAGAGGAAGATGTATGCAAGCCATCAAACAAAGCTGAGCTACTTGAATTCTTGTGCCAGAAGTGGAATAAAGTCACCCAAGAACGTTGTGAAAGACTCGTGGAGAGCATTCCAAGACGCGTGAAAGCTGTGATTAAAAATCCTGGTTATTCCACAAAATATTGATTCCTGAACTCTGGCTATTGTAATGTTTTAAAATTAATATGATCTTGTTTTCTTTGCATTATTTGAGGTCTGAAAACATTGCATCTTTTTTGTTATTTTGACCATATGTCATTTTCTGCAAATTAATATTCTAAATGAGAACATTTTTATTTGGAATTTGGAAGAAATGTTATCAGTAGATGAAACAAAAATGTTCATTTCACTTAAACACATACCTATAAATAGTAAAATCAGAAATACTGACAATTATGCAGTGGTCTCTTAATTTTTTAATTCAGAGCTGTACATAGAGGTAACAAAAAGAATGTGTGCAGAGTAGAGGCAAGAGACCCTCAAGGGCCTGTCTGACTATGTAACAAAAAATTTAAATTTCAAACAGAAAACAATAGCAAGTAATGACTGATTGCTTTTGATCAAGGCAGGACTAGAATTCCATACTGATAAACGTCTGTAGCGTCTGTTAAATTGACCTAAATTTCTACGAAACAATGGAAGATGAATACTACTCAGTTATGTAGTTGAATGTGAATGGACAGAATTCAAGATAGAGAAACTGTGGAAACCTGGTGGTAGAGAGGCATCATGTGTCCTACATGAAGATACATGTCTGGTACACATTTATAGAATGGATTGACTACAGTTTTAGTTCCCTGAAAAGCGGTGCTAATGGTTCCAGGCAATTCAATGAAGTGGCTTGTTTTTCTGCAGTCACAAGATTTTCTGAAGAGAAACAATGCTGCAGTATGACAAATATGGCTATACTTAATTGAAATCATGATATTTCCTGACACCCTGAGGTGCTCTTCTATCCAACTGTCCTGTGGAAACAGGGAAAAAAATGTGACATCAATCTTGAATCAGGAATGATAGTGCTCATATTTCACATCTTTTATTTTGTTTCCAGTATGTATAAAGTTTATATTCTTAGTTTGCTATGTTTGGGGTTTGTGACTGCAGCTTCAAAATTGGGTTTTGTGTTTATAGTCTGGAGGAAAGGATGGACTGTTTCAAGACGTGTCTCAGCAGTCGACAAGAATCGTCAGGTTGAAGATGGGGCAGCGGACCAATCGGAGGCTTCACGTGCGACAGCAGCTCACTGGCGTCACTGCGGCGGTGTACGATTACGGTGGAGGATGGACGGCGAACAAAAGCAGGTAACGTTACATGTTTGGGGTCCTCCGACGCCCCGGTTTCTCATTCTAACTTGGATTCCATGTCGCTCTTGTTCTTCCGTTGTTCCACCGTTCGAGGACCGCTGCATTTAGTCCTGTTCGGTGATAAGAAGGACTCAGTTCAGTCTCAACCACCTGATGCAGTCAGCTCATTAGCTGATGACCTCAGCTGCAAGTTTTTGGAAAGTTTAATTGAAGCTGAAACAAACGTCCAAAGCTTGAAGGAGTCACTTTTATGATGATAATATTTCTAAACAATCAGACCGACACACACATACACCCTTCGACGCGAGTGCTGTGTGTGCTGGAGATGGGCTTTGTGTCTCTTTGAACGGAACTTGGGGAGCCGTTTCCTTGAAAAGAGCTCTGTTTATAAATTCGGTAGAACTAAAGCAGGGGAGTTCATTTTCAAGGTGGAAAAATGACCACACGTAGCAACTATAACATTTGATCAGAGCAGTTAAAACATACACATCCCACCAAGAAAAAGGTTGTGAACCTTATGATCTGGTCTTCTGCATTAATTGGTCGTCGGCCCTGATCTGATGTGCATCTAAGTCACAAGTTTAGATAAACACAATGTTCTAAAACCACAGAAACTATCATTTAAAGTCTTTTTGGAGCACAGCCATTAAACACAGTGCGGCTGAAAAAGTCAGAGAACCCTCCTGAGGCCAATGACTCCAAACAGAGTCATTGGAGTCAGCAGTTACCACACCTGAGGTCAAATCACTTATGCTTCAATGGAAAAGTGATTTGAATCATTGGGAAATGCGTGTTTGAAGGAAATACGAATCCTGTGTGTTTCCACCAAAAGTACGGACTTTGGTGAACAAATTTACTCAAGTTCAGTTTTCCAGTTCATACAGGCCAAGTTGATGTAGTTCATCAGACTCCCAAATATGATAGAGGCACAGCGGCCAATTACGTGGATCGACCCGTGTCCCCGTCCTCCCTACATCCATGGAACTTTTCTACGACACAGTTTCAGTAGGTTTTTGTCGCAGACAAGAGAGAGAACAGAGACGGAGTAGGACACGACTTGATGGACTGATTCTCTGTGGATAATTTACACTGTACGTGAGACCGGAGCGGTTTAAACTGACAGATCAATGAACGAATGAAATGAATGAAATATCTGGAACATTTTAACATCCACGTACTTCATGTTAACATCCACGTACATCTCAGTCATTCAGTGATGAAATTTATGAAATATCAAGATTTCCAATGGGAGTCTGGCACGTTTCAGCACTACAGGAAGTGAAGCACAATTACAGTATGTCACATTTAAAATGAACATAACTGTTTCCATTAAGTGTTTTGCGAATCAACATTTTTTCCAATCAAGCAAAACCCAGAAGTAATGAGTGTATTTAGTTTGTGCGAGTCAGGGGATTTAAGCTTGAATCTTGGTGTTTCTATCATTGTTTCTGATGTGACACTTCTTCGATGTGCTTCTGAAAGGCTGCTGGAAGCATGGCTCGTGAAACAAGATTTGAAGAAGTGTAGAGCCAGTGGGTGTGTTGAATAGGTGAGCAGCTCGAACACATTGAGTAACCACTGAACGGTCACACAGCTGATCTGTGTCCATAGCGACCCTCAGGACACTCAGGAAGAACACTTCAATTACTTGGTACGTTAGATTAGAAATTTACAGTACAGTAGCGATGAAAAGCAGCAGTTGTGTCTCTATTCTCTCTATTTGTTGGAGGAAGCAGCAGCTGAGGAGGATTTTTGATCTTGTTGCTCAGGACGATGACGGCACCATAGGTTTTAGCTCAAACTGATCACTGAACTCAAGTAGATCACTCTGAGTGTAACTGAGCTGCTCAGCTCGCAGGGACTTTTTGAGATTGTTCTTCATAAGAAATATCTGCTGGTGTGAACCACGCCTTGCAAAAAAGAGATCTCAGAGACTCTCGACCAACAATTGTATGACTGCATAAGACTGGAAGAGGTCCCAGAGTAATCTCATAGACATAAGGACTTCATCCATCTGTCTACAAATAGAGACAACATGGTTAACCTCCCCAGGACTGGGTGCCTATAAGGCAGGGGTGTCCAGAGCGTCAGATGTCACCTTGCCCCTACTCACCTGGATCAATCTCTGTGAACTTCTGCAGAAATCTGACAACAATCAGGTGTGTAGGATTGGTTTGGAGCCCCGCCGCTCTAAGGGCACAACGTAAAATGCCCAGAGAGGTAAAACAGAACCCTGGAGTGACGGCTAAAGGCTGAAAGAAGAGACATTCACCCCAGACAGCCTAAGAACGCAGGTCTAAACAAAACGCTTGGTTGACCGGTTATCAAATCCACCAATATTCTCCAGCAGCATTGTGATCACTGCATGGCTGTGTTCAGACTTAAATACTATAATAGTTGCTCTGGTTAAGAGCACTGTTTGTCTAAACCTGTCACATAGATGCCGATCAGATCACATTTCATGACCCATTCATGCAGAAAACGGATATTCAAAGGATTCATACACTTGAGTCTGAAACAATGCATTCTAATTTCAATTGACTTGTTTTCATTGTAAACATTCCACAAGGGGGCACTCTGTCCCCATGGTTTGACAGTGTGTCACAACTCTGTTTTTACATGGAATAAACTACAATAAACCTGAGAATTTTAGTCAAGAACCTTTTGGCCAGAACAACTTTCCAAACAATGCAAGAAACTGAAAATAATCCAAAGTTAAAACTGATAAAACTCTGCTACTGGTAAAAAGGTAAAACTCTACCTGAGTGTTCACATGACCCACTTTACAAACAGCAGCTCAGTGGATGATCAGAATGTCACATCGCTGTTGTGTGTGCCAAAGTACAAATCAACCTTCTTACAAATCTGTTAATATGTTAAAATGTTAAACAGTCAAAGATACACACAGACCAGTGTGCAACGTCATCACTGTAAATCAAACTCTCATTGTGCTCCATCATTGAAACGTGCTGTCGTCTTGGTGAGTGTGAAACGTGTTTCGTTTCCCTCCTTAGGTGTTGAACCTGCAGCGGGTACAGGCACTGGAAATGTGGCTTAAAACAACCAGCACAAAGCTGATTCAGGTGAACGGTCAGAGGAAGTATGGAGGACCGCCAACAGGTGACAGCAGCAGTTCATTGGACAGAGATGTCCAATGCTCACACGTATCTCACATCATTCATATCTGTTACATGTAGCTCATTTGATTATCAGTCTTTCTTAAACTTCATATTAGTACATTTCATTGAAAACAAACATTAAATTTGACATGTTATAAAACCTGAGGCTTGTTCCAGAAAGCAAGTTTGATAAAACTTGTTTGTTCGTTCATCCTTAAACTCTGCAGAATGTTCCTTTTTCAGTGTTACTGATAAACAGAATTGAAACATATGAAACTTTGAAGATGTTTGGTTTGATTTCTGTCAGCTTACGTGAAAGTAGAATTGAAAAAACAGAAATTTTCCTTCATTTCAGGATGAACAAACTGTTTTTAACTAAACAGGTCATTGATCTTCACCAATAAAATCAAATCCTTCTCGTTGGAGGAAATGTTTAGGTTAATTCTGATGAGTGTGTGTACACGCAGACAGAGAAACTAAAACCTGATCTAAAAACACAACAGACACAGATCACAAAGCTGAAGTTCACCAGTTGACCGAGGGAGGGCAACGGTCAGTGCTGCTTTACTGATTTCTCATTTTGTATTCTCGGACTGTTGTGGCAGAATTGTTTGATGAAAAAAATATATTATAATAAATCTACTGACAAACAGCTGGATTGATAGAAAAAAATTTTTGGGAGGGGAATTTCGAAATTTGATATATATGTACATGTTCATCAAACCAAGATCATTTCTATTTAATTTATAAAATACTCTTCAAACCTGGACTGGTTTGTTCCTCAGAGGTCATAGTGTCATGTAAACATGATTTCTGATTTGTGGAAAACCTTTATTTTATTTGTGAAAGTAGACTAGTTCCAGTTGGAAGACTCTAGTTGAAGTGTTATTAAGCCGAGAATAGTTCAGCCCATATGCCAAAATATGGGGACAACTTTATTGCATTTTCACAAATCAGAACGCATGTTTACATGAAAGTATGACCTCTGAGGAAAAACTCAGGTATTTTTAAACCTGATTTTGGGTTTGATGACCATGTAAATTTACATCAGTTTGGAAGTTTTAAAAAAGCATGTGTTAATACATCCAGCTGTTTGTCCATAGATTTAGATTTAATAGATTTTTCACCAAATACCAAACAGTTCTGTCACAACACTCAGAGGTTAAGAGAAGAGAAATCAGCATTGACCCTCCGCCTTGAACTATAGGCAAATTGGTTACAGCTTCAGCTTGATGCACCAATCAGCATCAGGATGAACCAGACCTCCTGCTTGTCCTGAGCAACTTTGGACCAAAGAAAAGCACCACCAGCTTATTATGGATTGATTTAAATAAAAAATATATAATATATAAAATTTATTTCCATGAGTCACAGCAGAAAAGAATTATTTGAAAACAGTTGACTCATATTTTTATTCCAAGTTTCTCAAGTGTCACTCAGTAGTGTCTCTATGGTGTGCATTGGTGGCAGTGTGGGCTGGCCCCCCACCAGAAGCCCACTGCGAGGTCTTCATCAGCCAGATCCCTCGCGACGCCTACGAGGATCTGCTGATCCCGCTCTTCAGCTCGGTGGGGCCGCTCTGGGAGTTCCGGCTCATGATGAACTTCAGCGGACAAAACCGTGGCTTTGCTTACGCCAAGTATGGCTCCAAGGATGTAATGATGGATGCCATCCGTCGTCTCAATGGCTACGTCCTGGAGCCTGGCTATTGTCTGAATGTCTGCCGCAGCAAAGAGAAGAGGCACCTGTGCATCAGAGGTCTGCCGCCCACCACCAAGCACACAGAGTTACACCAGGTACTATTTGTTTGATTTTGTATGCACAGAAGATGACAAACGGATGTTTGCCAGAGGTTGTACATCACTAATTTTATGACGATATGATACTGAATCAGAGTGATATGTATGACATATGCTGATGTCACACAGCGCTTCGATAGACGCATGTCTTATGGTCAGTATTTGTTGATTCACATGTTCTTGTCTAGTGCTGTGTCTCAAATCGCATACTTGCATTAGTACTCTTTGTAGTACTAGTAGTATGCACACTATGTACTTACTCGCAAATTTCGATAGGGTCTCCAATCAAGCAGTGTCGAGCACTTACCGGAAATGACGTGAAAATGAAACTTACTGCTGATACGTTTACTGAGACATTCTGTAAATATTTACATCACATTGACCTCTGACCTACCATCTTTAACCACAATCAACAGTCAAAACGACAATTCATCATACACAAGCACCAAACGTATGTCACAATGTCAATAACTGAAAATGTGCCGCAGTTTACTAGCTAGTAAGCTAACGTTGGCAGCATTGGCAGGGATTCCATTGGTGATATCCCTGTGGTGACGCTGGTGTCTGTTGTCCACCACCATCTCCAAAAGTAAAAGGTTGTCTTTTTTTCACTAAGATGGAGGACATTTTGGGTGGAAAGTGTTTACACTGACCACATTGACCTTTTCATCCGTTTGAGTGAACCAGTTTAGAGAACACTACATTTTCACACTATTTGAGTGTGAACCCACTTATGTACTCAAAATACTGAATAGAGAAGTACGTGATTTGAGACACAGGAGAGGAGCTGTTGTTTGCGGCTTAGCTCTTCTGTTTGTGCTCAGGTCCTGTCCACAATGGTGGACGACGTGCAGCAAGTATCTCTGAAGATGGGTCCTGGAATAGCTGGTGTGTCTGCGATCGTTGCCTTCACATCCCACCATGCTTCATCCATGGCCAAAAAGGTTCTGGTGGAAGGTGAGTCAGTTACATCGAGTCCCATCAACTGAAGACGCCTATCCACATGTCAGACTGAGGTCCTCGTCTGATCTAAACAGCCTCAGCAACACAAACCAAGTTAATCCTGTGGAAGCATTTCATGAACATGTGTCGTAGCTGGCTGGTGTCCATCACATGTCTGTGTCTAATATTGAGCTGAGCTGCTCAGCTGCTGAGCTGTATGTTTGCTTAAGATTCTGCAGAGTGGCAATCCATGTTTGAGTCCAGCTGCATCACACAGGATCATTGTCAGTGGTCGAACGTTTCGTTGTCTCTTTTTGTTCAGTGTATTTCATCGGTTGTACTTGATGAGCTGAGCTGGTTCCTGTAGAAGTGAAACTGGACGATGTTGGTCCAGTCATGGTTAATGTGGTCTCCACTCCTCCTGTCTGCAGCCTTCAAGAAGCAGTTTGCATTGAGTATCTCCATCGGCTGGCATTCATCCGAGGATCCGGGTCTAAACAAGCCGCTTGTTCCTCTGAACCCTCCAACCCTGCTCCCCTGCCTGCTCCACTATCCGTCCATGCCGCCACGTTTCTGCAGAGCAGTGGGCGGACCGGTTATCCCTCAGCAGCCATCCTCCTGCCTGGAGCTGCAGAAGGTGTGTGAGTTGGCTGGGATTGGCCCGCCGCTCTATGAATTACGCTACCGCCACACTCAGCCCAATGGATTCCTCCACTTTGCCTACAAGGTATACATCCCCAGGCTGAGCAGTTTCAAAGGGCTTGTCATGATCTTACCGGGACACTCCACCAGCAGCATGCTGGAGGAGGCTCGTCAGGCTGCGGCGCAGCAGGTGCTGCAGTCGGTGAGCGGGAAGCAGCTTTGGTGCTAATGAGTTAGAATGTTCTGTTCGCCCGATGTTTGTTCCAGAAATATCTGCTCCCGTTGTGTCGTGTGTTGATTTCTGCATGTTTTATTAGATGTGTTCACCTTTGTTTCCTGTTTTTACTGTGTTTGCTGGTTGGTTCCTGGTTTTATTAAACAGGGTTCCAAAGACACTGCCGTTGTTGTTTCAGATGTTTATTTGTGGATATTGCAGACAGTTTTTATCAGAACATACAATCCAAACTGCAGAAAAGAACTCAATGTTTCAGGCAGATGTTTGTTCCTGGTGATTCTCCTGATCATTAGACAGTTTTAATTCATGCGTTCACCAGCAGACAGTTCCACGATGGTGACATGAAAAAGTAAATACATGTATTTCAGCATAAATGTAAATGTTCAACAGCCTTCATTCATTCAGCCACAGGCCCATGAAGAACATGATCTGTCCAATGTTTCAACCAATCAGACGGCATCAGATGTCCTTGCCTTGATCTCTGCGATCAGATTGGCTCTGGAGACGTCCAGCTGTGGACATACACACAGGTGTGATGAGGAGTGATGTGAAGACGTGTTTTCTCTACGCTTTCAACAGCTGTACCTCTTCTCTGGACGCCACGTCACGCAGTTTGACCACTCCATCTTTCAGCTCCTGCTCGCCCAGGATGGCCACCAGGGGGATCCCCGACTCCTCGCAGTGCTGCAGCTGACTCAGTAGTTTGGGGTTTTTCTTGTACATCACTTCCGCCTGGACACACACACACGCACACTGGTGGTACATTTGGGTTCATGAGGTAAACAGGTGAACATAGGCCGGTACAGGTCATTAAAAGATTAGGAGGGGGAACGCAGCACCAGAAAGCATCCTGAACATGACAACACAACTGCTGCCATCAGCTGACCCCCAGCAGACTGCTTCAACTAACGTCTCCACGGCCTCAACACCACGTAGGCTACAGGAACAGTGTGGTGAAGCCAACGACAGTGACGGCTGCTTTCCCCTAGAGGTCAAACACGTGTCCGAGCCGAGGAGCGCTGGAGAAGACAACCTACTTTGATGCCGGCGTTCCACAGCTCAGTGACCAGTTTGAGCCGTTCCTCCAGCAGGTTCTTCTGAGCAGATGCCACCATGACCTGCACCTCTGTGGTTCGAACCTTCTCTGCTGAAGCCTAGAACAACATGACAACACATCAGCTGACCTCTTTGACCTGAACTGACTCATCAGTGAAAGGGTGTCAAACCTGAGCCTTCTGCTCCATGATGGAAAAGATCCTCTCAATGCCGATACTGACGCCCACACACGGCACTTTCCTTCCTTTGGGGTCAAACATGCCCACCAGGCCGTCGTAGCGCCCCCCTCCTGCCACGCTGCCCACACCCACACTCTCGTCTGCAGACGCCCCGTTCTGAGGGGCGGTGGAATCCGGAGCACTGGCTGCCTGAGTGAGGACGGCTTCGTATATGATGCCAGTGTAATAATCTAGACCTCGAGCCAGACTGAGGTCAAACACCACCTGCAAGCGACACGGAATGTCACAGAACACAACGGACAGATGGAGAACAGGTCAAACAGCACCTCTCACCTTGTCTGTGACCTGAAACAGCTGCAGGAAGCTGAAGAGCAGCTTGATGTCCGAAAGACCGGCACACGCCTGTTGACTCTGACACAGTCTAGGGTCCTGAAGAAGACACTCAGCTAAGTCCATCCCACCTGAAACACAGCCTCTGCACATGAACGGCAGGCACACGACGAGCAGCAGATGCGACGAGGTGTGGGAGCTGTGTGGTGAGCGGAAGCAGCAGTCTCACCCTGCATGCTGACATAGTGCCCGATCTGGTCGGCGGCCTCCTCTGGCAGGCCCTTGTCGTTCACCATCTCCTTCCTGACATCCTCCCAGGGCATCTGGAGGACATGGTTCTTGTAGCTTAGGAGCATCTGGTGAAGTGGTGAAGCTGAAGACACCAACGCACCTTGTCCAGTTTATCCACTGTGGAGCAGATGGTTCGGAACTTGTCATCAGGAACCCCACACACAGAGAACATGCCGTCCAGAATCCGTCTGTCGTTGACCTGCAAAAGATCCACAGGTGATTACTGTCAGCCGCTCTGAACAGACACTGGAAAGTCATCTGAACAGACATACTTTAATGCAGAAGTCTCCGAGGTCCAGCTCACTGAGGATTTCGTGGACGATCTTCAGACACTCTGCATCCGGAATCATCCCGTCATACTGACCTGCGATGTCAAAGTCCTGAAAAAGGAACATCTCTTCACTCAGGATCTGACAGCTTTCAGTATGAACACAGTGAGCACCCCACCACTCCATAGGAACGTGAATCTGAGGACTCACACACTGGTAAAACTCTCTGTAGCGTCCACGGGTCATAGCTGGGTTGTCACGGCGATAGACCTTAGCAATATGATAGCGCTTGATGTTGTTGATTTTGTTCATCGCCAGGTAGCGGGCAAAGGGCACCTGAAATGAGGCTGATCAAGGACAAACCCCTGTTTGCTGCGACACATCTATATGACAGCTGGAGGATACGGTGAGGTCATATCTGAGGGACAGCAGCTCTCCTCCCTGGTCCTTCAGGTCGTAGATGAGCTTGGAATCTTCTCCGTATTTCCCTGTCAAAGTTTCCTTCACAGAAGCAGGAAGAGACAACACGTCTTCAGGGACCATAAAAAAAACACACACACAGACAGACACAGGTGTGACCTCTGACCTTCAGTTCAAAGACAGGTGTATCGATGGTTTCTGCGCCGTGGCGCTTGAAGCAGTTGATGATGGTGTTGAAGACTCTCTCTCTGATGGCCATCTGCTTTGGGTTGTAGTCCCTCGTCCCCTGACAGACAAGAGTGACTAGGAGTTTGTCATCACTAATTTCACAAGCTTTGATTTACAATTGCTGCTTCGGCACTGAATGGATCTTGCTACAAAACGTGGAGGGAGGGGGCGACAGGGTTCACTTTAACACTCGTGATGTTTTTTTACCTTTGGCGTTTTGAGGACAAACTGGTGTTTGCCATCATCTCCTCCTAACTGAGCCTTCAGCTCAAGCAGCTTTGCAACTTCTTTATCAATCTATCACACACAAGCCAGGAGAATGTCAGAGCTACTGCTTTTTCCATCATCAGGAAACTTGCACACACATGACATACCCAAAGCCTACCTGCGCCACAGTGATTCCCCGCAGAGAATGCAGGGATCGGACCAGCGTTGCAGGCCGAAAGCCCACCAGACCGGAGGCGGCACAACACCCACCCCACATGTTCATCAGGGTAAAAAATTAGACAACCAAAGTTCAGGAGTGGGTCACAGATTGTGCATCATCCAGCAGCGTCGTCCAGGAGTTCAGGAGGTAGATGAAGATGGTGGAAGTCGGAAACAGGCCGAGGTCGTACCGGGTCAGCAGGAAGAACAGGAGAAAAGTGGTAAGCAACCCTAGCGCTAGGGGGGAGGGGGGAAGGATCATCATCACAGACATGGGGGATAGAACATGAGATGCAGCAAGTCAATCACAGCAGCAGTCTACTGCAGCCCACAGACAGACAAACAGTTCCCCCTGTCGGTCGGATGACCACTGCTCCTGTGCGCTTTGGATTCCCAGGACGCCCCTCACCTCACCCTGAGCACACCGAACAAGACCGCACATCCCTCTGTACATATCATGACACCTGGTCTAACCGGGACTGACAGATGTCACTCCTCAGGTGACACTGTCTGAGCCTGATGACGTCACTCTGACTGCACAAGCTACATTCTATTGCATCAGCACACACGTGGAAATATATCGAGACAAAATTGCGTGTACGGATCAAATCTGACCGTATGTCTGTGTTAGTGGTCGACGGAGAACGGTCCTTTCCGTTCCATTCACGTCCAGCGGGAGACGAACTAAGAAGCGGTCCGGCGTTTAGCATGTAGCTAACAGCTGCTACATGTTACACGGAGGATCGTGACTTCAGCTGACACATTGATAATGACAGAACGTTTACTGGTGGAATGACTATTAGAAGGGACTTTTAATGAATCAGAAAATAGTCAGGTCCATGCTCCGTCACCGACGAAATCACAACACTGAATTATAATAAAAGTGAATTAATGCAACTACTCTTTTCCACCCGACGTTCTCTGCTTCCACCGTTCCGTGCTGATTTGCTAGTTCATGTTCGAGATGTCACTCACCTGCTCTTTGCTCGCTTTGTCCGTCTTCAGCCTCCTAACCACCTCACCCTGGCTTTTAATCGCTTCTTGGATCTGTGTTCTGTCTTCCATTGCTACTCATCTGTCGGTCCCTACCTAAAGCCGACACATTCAGCGAGAGAGTCACCGCTGCTAGCCGAAGAGAAGGAGGAGCCTCGACCGGAAGTAGCTTCTTCTTCTTCTCGCTTTCCGGTGTTGTGGCAAAAAGCGATTCCCTGCCAGAATCTGACTCCCGGGCGCGGGAGCGCGCACAGCAGCAGCCCGTTGAGCGATAGCGCTGAAATGTCAGACTTTCTGTGGGTTACAGGTCTCCGAAAGTTTAACGTTTGTTGTTACGTATCTATCACAACTGTGCCCGAAAAAAGTGTAAATTGTAGCGAAAGCAGGCATGATAATGCCGTGATATGTCTTTATAGAATGTGCTTGGTATGTCTGATGCCTTTGTTTAGGTTAGTTTTCGATTTCTGCTTCCCTGTCAGATTTTGCTACCGGCGCATTTTCACCGCTCATTTCGTTTATTTTCAACCACCACTTACCTCACTGGCCATATGTGAATAATACCAGCGCATTTAGAAGTGTTATTTCAGTCAGTTTCTTCAGGGTAGCAGTTTTCGAGAGTGCACCTGCACCCTGTCACCCTGCACCCTAAAACGGAACTATGCTATGCTGAAAATAAAGGTAATAAGCAGTGATAGCATTATTTGACAATATGAAATCCGTGGAGCAAGAATTTATGGGCGTGGCCTAAAGACCTAAAGACTGCGCAGAGTCAGGAGGTAGCCTTCTCGATGGGTAGCAGAAATCGACAGAACACGTCTCTGGAAATTTATGTATGAAAAATGTGATTTATTCGTGCGTCGCCAATACAGAAATGATCACTTTTGCGATTATCCTCGTGACTGCATCTCTTTTTATCTGATCTAGGTCCTACGTACTGTTTCCTTCTCATGTTTAGATGTGTTTTGTCCTTATTGTTTATGCCTTAGAGACAAGACTTTAAAATACATGATTTATGGGAGAGTTACTGAAAATAACACACAGTTTTCAGCTGCCAGAAATTGATTCCAGGACAAATACACTTGCTGAAAGGTTGTTTCTCCCTAAATATGACTGGCTCGAATTCTGGAGCATCATAATGTAAACATTAGAGCTCAATGAACTGCTGTTAACTCTTTTAAAGGATAATTACAACACATGATAGGCATTCTCTGCTGCCAGAAATTGATTCCAGGACAAATACACTTGCTGAAAGGTTGTTTCTCCCTAAATATGAGTGGATCTCATTCTATCATATATTTTTTTTATTTCACACTTAGAGACAGTTCTGTTGGGTGGGGTTACAGTGGTTCCCTGGTATATGGTACCTACATATATATGCCAATACAGAGTAATTCACACACATTATTATATTATTCAGTCACAGCTATACAATTGTCTCAATTCTTTCCCAGCTGTTCCAATGAGCTTGTGGTAAAAAAAAAAAAGACGTTCCCATAGCCCTCTCTTATCCTCGCTGGCACCGACTCTCGCTAACATTTGTTCATATGATGCAATTTCTGCCATTTTTTCAATCCACTTTTTATAGTCCGGTGGGGATGTACTCTTCCATACCCTGAGGATAATCCGGGCTGCCGTAACCGTCCCGACCTTTATGACTGCCAAATATTGTTTTGACACTCCCATTACTTGTGATCGGTCACCCAGTAAGCACAATCTTGGAGTGACTGGAATCTCAAGCTCCAGAGCCTTCCCTAGATGTTCTAATACTTTTACCCAAAATGGCTGTATCAGACTACATTCCCATAGAACATGTAGGAAAGTCCCTGCCACATTTCCAACACAGATTATCAGGTAATAAACCCATCCTATGGAGTCTAGAGGGGGTGAAGTAGAACCTGTGTATTATCTTATATTGAGTAAACTTCCCTCTAGCCTCCCTTATGTATTTTCCTGAGAGGTCTGTGTTTATCAATGATATTGGACGATAGCTTGATGGGAGTGTGGGCTCTTGATTTGGTTTTAGTAGTAGACTTATGTTAGCAGTGTTCATAGTTGAGTGGAATCGTTCCGCTTTCTGTTATTTCTATAACCTTTCTGTAGAATGTAGTTGCTAATATTGGCCACAGCTCTTTGTAAAATTCTGCCAGCAATCTGTCAGAACCTGGAGCTTTTTGGTTGGGTATGCATTGCAGAGCCTTGTGGAGTTCATCTTTTGGGATGTCTGAGTCTAGATCGGAGACTTGTTCCGCCTTTAGTTTTGGTAAACTGATACAGTTTAGAAATGCATCTATTTCCGAGGTTGATGGCTCAATATTTGATTTGTATACGTTTTTATAAACATCTCTGAAAATATTATTTATATCCACTGGTACATGTGTAGTATTACCAGATGATTACTTTGTTGCAGAAATTGTTTTTTTCCCTTGTTTATTTCAGTTGATTTGACAGATATTTACTGGATTTGTTGCCATATTCATTCATTCAATTCATTAAATTTTCTCAGCATAGTCTCTCCAGTATGAATTGTTATTTTTTTTATTGATCAGTGTATTTAATTCTAATCTTAGTCTTCTTATCTCTGTCAGTATATTATTTTCCTGTGAGGCGACATGAGTGGATTTTAAATTCCTAATTGTTTTATTTTTCAAGTTCTAACTCTAATGATCTTTCTTTCTTTTGTATGATGAGTAAGAGATTATCTTACCTCTCATAACTGCTTTCCCTGCCTCACACAGAACACCTGCTGAGGTTCCTGGTAGATCGTTTAATTCTAGAAATTCTGTCCACTCTCTCTCAAAGTACTTAATACAATCTTCAGCAATGATATTATTAAACTTCCACTGTCTGGGTGATGATGTGACTTTTCTTATCAATAGGGAGAAAGTGACTGCTGCATGATCACGGATTGTGATCGGGTGAATTCTGACATCTGTGATGTCAGGCATTATTGAGTTGGTGAGCACACAGAACAAGCGGAAAGAGAAACAAAGGGAGCATAAGCTGAACAGGGAATAACACAGTGGGGTACATTGGGGGGTGCAGGAGTGATCATATTATGGTCTTTCAAATGAGACGTGCATTTATGAACCAACACTGGCCTGATATCATTTTAAACGTATTGCCTGATCGCATAGGTTACTGTGTTCAGTAAAGCCAGTAAACTGTAACCCCAATGGAACTGTCTCTAAGTGTGAAATAAAAATAAATAAATAAAAAAGTCTGTCTTGAAAATAGCTTGTAGGGTGACAAAACAGCTATACAACTATATTTTTTGCATGTTGAACGCGCAAAAAGGTGCCGTTTGTTAGCTCTAGTTTACACGGTCTATCCACGGTCCAATCACAGGGAGCGAATGTGATGACATCATCATGCGCCTGCTAGAAGGCCTTGATGTCCTCAAATCACAATCTGATTGGATAAAGCAATAGTTTGCTCGACACTTATTCTTTGCTACAGGGCCTGCAGAACTGATTCGGAAGGCCTCCAGGAAGATTTCTTTGACCAGTAACAACTGATGGGTGAAATGTGATTGGATGAGGGCATTTAGATGAAAATACACATTTGGAAGCAGCGCTACCAGGGGAAAAGCTATGAAAGGAAAGGAACAGACCATTAGGAGTTGTTTAATACGTATTCATGGAAGTTATAATGACCATAAGTCTGTTATTCAGATATTGTTTAGGCCTGCAGTGAAGGCCTTGAAGGCCCTGATGGCCCACCACCGCTCTAGACACAAGGTGTGAGTTTTCTTGGCTTTACTAGATAGTCTTCATTCTCAATTATTTTTACTTGTAAAACTGAACAAAGAAAGACAAAATGAACATACATACATTTATGTCAAAATAAACATCACTCTCACACATTCAGCTACTCACAGACGAATAGTCTCCAAAACACGAAGCGTAGAAACATAAATTCAAACTTCTCTCGTTCTGTGTAGCAGCCTCACCAAGCTAGCAAAACGTGCTCAAGGTGTCAAAGATGTGACAACAAAAAAGAACGCTCACTCTAAGGCAAATTCAAAATAACAGTGCTCGCTCAGGAGCTCTCTCCGACACGCGATGAGGTCTCACTCTGACGTTGTTAAGTAAAACAGTAATACCAATAACTTCCACTGAAACCCATTAATTTAAATTTTAAAGGCAGCACAGTCATACTTTTGAAACTAGCCTAAAAAATGATATACATACTCCATTGTCTTCAGAAAACTGTTTTCTTCTTGATACATATGGGCGGGTTATTCCATAGTGAGGCTTATATTTTCTTTAGATGTGGCGTGCTGCACCATTTGTTCACTTCTTTCCAGACCTCCTTGGAGTAGTATAGGGTTAGGGGGATGTTGTTGTCCACTGGTGGATGGACCTTGTGACAGTGCATCCAGTGGGGTGAATTGTCTTGAAAGTTCCATTTCAATTTTAAATCTGGAGACTTCATCCAAAATGTCTTCAGGGAGGAGTGATGTTAACTCTTCAGACATCTGGTGTAGTCTCCCTTTGAGTGCGTTGATGGTGAAGTGAACTTGCCTCACTCTCTCGTTCAGTAGTTGGTTCTGTGCCTTC
>CAAKHB010001031.1:7258-43770 GCA_901007665.1 Aeoliscus strigatus
GAGAGGCGCTGCAGTTTGGTGGCGTGCTCAGGAACATCTGTGAACAAAAACAGTCCCATGTGTTTGATGCATATGCTGAAATATCAAGGCAGCACGTTGAAACAAACACTTATATAGCATATTTATAATAACTCCAGATTTTGTTTTAAAACTTGGGTCTTCAGTCTGTAGTGAATAAAGCACATATACGGAGATGAACTGAAATTAAAAATGAAGAAAAAGAATGTGGGCAACACAGTGGACTAGTGGTTAGCGTGTGGCCTAGGATCTTTCTGAGTGGCGTTTCCATGCTCTCCCCATGTCTGTGTGGGTTCTGTCCGGGTTCTCCGGCTTCTTCCTACCTCCAAAAACATGCTGAAGTTAATTGTTTACTCTAAATTGTCCATAGGTGTGAATGTGTGTGTGTGAATGGTCTTGTAAAATCCCAGAGCTGATGTTGGTCAGGTGTCACTCACCTCTGATGTAGGTGCTGTCCAAAAGTGGCTGCAGGTTGCTGACCTGCTCCAGCAAAGCAGCCTGGGAAAGCAGAAAATCCTCCTCTGCATGTATAAACATAATAAGATCACACAGTAGTCAAAAATGTTGGCTTAGTTTAGTTAGTTCACAACAATGAACAAGAATAAACAGTGAATAAAGAAGCAAGAAAAACACTGACTGCTCTAGCTGCATTATTTTGTTGTTATTTATCTCCAGATACCCACCAGCCAGGATGAACTCCAACTTCATGTTGTCAGGTACAGTGATGTGTTCAGTGAACTGAGGGTCCAGGTACTTCATTAAATCCTCAACTACAACAAAACAAAAATAAATATGATCATAAACACTCAACAAACAATCCATGGCTATAACTGAGTTGAATCAAATCTATTGTCTGTTTAGAATCAAGGCTATTGAACTGACACAGCATGCAACTCACTCTTCTTGTGCAGGATCTTTACTCGTTCTCTCTTGTTGGCTGTGTTGGTCAGACCTGCCTGAATCCTAGCCAAAGATTCGGCACACTACAGGACAGAGGAGACTGATTAGACTGTATATTAGCACTTACATGGGCATATGAGGTCTGATCTTTTGTTTTGAGATGTAATGACTCACAAGTTCTATGCAAGTCAAACAGACTGTATACACAGATATAAGATGAACAGAAAATTAACAACATGTAACTCAAAGCCGACTCTGCAATTGTTATTAGAAATTGTAAAAATGTAAGGTGTTTGAACTTTTCTCCCTTTAATCCGCAAGTATGCCACATTGTTTTACACATCATCTGACATTCTAATGAGGCACCGTTAGCTAAGACATAGCTACATAGCAAACTCAGCGAATACACAGATATTTTGTGGACAAATACACAAGACGAAGTTGTCATTGCCTTTACCGGGGGCTCAATGATGTCTATAATATACCTAAATGAAAAGCCAACGTGCAAGTTAGGGCGTTCACCTATACGCAGTGAAAAATCTACTGTGTATTAGCGCTGCTAAGCTAACAACTAGCGAGTTTCCTCATTAACTCAAGACGACGTAATTAAAGTGAACCTTGGCGGGATTTCCTCGTTTGTTTCTTTTCTCGCCGTATATACGACTCTCCAACGCCTGAAGACGCATTTCCAAGTCATCTGTCTCCAACTTTGTCTCCATATTTGCCACTAATTCTCACTACAACAGAGCCCACACAGCGGCCTTGTCATCAACAACTGTCTGTCACAAACCATCGACGACGCATGTTGATGACGTCACAATTGACATAACCCATGTCAGTCTATTTTTATAGTACACAGCCTGAACTTTTTTTTTTTTTTACAGGAAAGAGCTCCAGCATACACGCGTTTGCCTCATATCTATACATTGAAATGTTACTGGTCTAACTTAACTAAATATTTTGACGGCACTGCAGTACAGAGAACAGTCAAGAGAGGTCACCATTTTGCAGTGAACATTGTCTTCACTTTGACAGCTAGGGAATGACAACATCGACGGTCACGGCCCTTCTTCCATTCAATCCGGCTTCTAAACATCTACGAAAAGTAAGTTTTTTTCTCACATCACCATTTGTTGCTCACACACAAATTGTGTCTTTGTGGGTAGCAACGACAACACAAAAGAGAAAACGCCTACTCATTTCCATTGTGCGTCTACTAGCTAAGTTAGCTTACTTCGCTCTGAAGCTAACAGCAGTTTTGGATTGACGCTGCGCAGTTCGACAGTCGTTAACCCAGTCTGGAAGTGTTGCAGGTGAGTTGCTGTCTGCTACATGACCATAGCAAAGTAACAAGACCCTCGACAGATAAATGCCGGTGTGTAGGTTTATTGTCAGGATGGCAGTTTAGTGTGTGTTGTATTTGTTGTGGTTTAATCCAAGTTTTTCTGTGGGGAAACATTATTCGAATAGAAACACGCTGGTAATTAGACTAGAACTTTCTACTTAAGCATTATTTACCTCATGGTGTTACATTACAATGTTTGTTTTTTTGTGGGACATAGAATTATGAACAATTCCTCTGGGTAACCCATCTGCTCTATGTGTGTTGATAGCAGGAAACTGTCTGGACTTCACTATCTGGTTTTGAATCATCAATTCTTTATGTGCAATTGGGAGCAGCACCAGCAGCATGGCAGATGACAAAGACGTGTTGAGAGACGTTTGGTTTGGCCGAATCCCCGCCTGTTTCACTCTTAACCAGGATGAGGTCACAGAGAGAGAAGCAGAGCCCTACTATGTAAGACAGAGCACATCACATGTCTCCAAGTCGTGTTGTATACTGCATTGTGTATTCTACATCAGCAGAGCCAGCCAGCTATCACATCAGAAAGGTTATTCAGTGTGATAGCAGTGCCATGCAATATGCGATTTGTTAGCTGGAAAACTACACACGCCATTTGTGTTTTAAATACAGGCGGTCCATTTAGGCTCTCTTTAGTCCCAATAATACGCTGATAATGGGTCTTTTCCATTCTCCTTGCCCCAGCTGCTGTTACCCAGGGTGAGCTACCTGACTTTGGCCACTGACAAGGTGAAAAAACATTTCCTCAAAGTGATGAGAAGCGAGGACGTGGAGGAGATGTGGTTTGAGTATGAGGGCACACCGCTCAAATGGTGAGAGAATAACTGTAAGATTATTTGAATGAGCAAGATGGTGTACAGGTGAATTTCAAATTTTCAAGTCTATCACTTGTAGCAAGTGAAAAATTCACAACATTTCAAACATTACATATACACACACAGAGTGATGTTTTCTACACATATAGCTGCTTATTATTACAGCTGGCACTTCCAAGGAATAGTATGTTGTCTGCTAGCATGAACGTGAATCTATTTACCCTCTGTATCTATATCCCCTCTGCGTTTCATGACTGAAAACACCGTTTGATACTATGCTTCTATGAAACATCTGTGTTATCTGTCTGTGTTAAATGTCACAGAATAGTATGTTCACACCACACAACCCGCACCAGACAAGCAGTATCTCCTCTGACCATGCTGTATACAATGCACAGACATGAGTGGAGGATGCAACTAGGTTTTGTGTCCCTGTTCTGCTACAGGGTGGTGCCAATATGGACAATAAAACATATTGTTTATCATATTAACATGTCATAAACAGACCTATAAACCTGTTTTCATTGTTATTGCAGAAGCTTTGCATAAAACTGTCTTTACTTTCCTGAGCAGAGATCAGCAGCAGGGCTCATATACAGAGTGCAATCATAAATATGTGCCACAAGGTGTCAGTAGTTGTATCATTAAGAAAGCTGGTGTGCGGATGTCTTAATGAGGAAATGACAGTGGATTTGTTGTCTTTCTCTGTGTGCCCACTGCACCCTGTGACTGGCTCCATTGGCTTTTGATTGCTTTTAAAGATCTCCATTACCTTGTGCATTGAACTTTTTTAGTCTGCCTGTTTACACTGGTACATAGCAATGGCAACTATCCACTCACACTAATCATGAAATCACACTAACATACCACACTGGCAACAAAAACAATAAACATTAGATGTTGCCAGTTTAATCACAATTGTGGCAGTAATGGGATGAGCAAAAGTCTTGGCCATGACCCATGATTTATACTGCCTTGCATAAGCATGTTCGCTGAGCTGGTTGACATCCATTAGGTTTCTCATCAGTCACAGCATATCCTGACTGTGTTTCCTGGTACCAGGCACTATCCAGTAGGAGTTCTGTTTGACCTCCACGCCTCCAGCACTGTGTTACCTTGGAATATCACCGTTCACTTTAAGGTAAGAACTCTCATGTCACTCTTTTGTCCCTGAACACCAAATGCTCTTCATATTTGCTGGTAAGCTGCAATAGCACAGTATATATATTAAGTGTATACAGAAATAAATTAAAAACATGTGAATGTGTATCAGAATTTCCCAGATCGTGACCTGCTCCACTGCCCGTCCAACTTGGTGATAGAGGCTCACTTCATGTCAAGCATCAAGGAGGCAGATGCATTGAAGCACAAGAGCCAAGTTGTCAATGACATGCAGAAGAAGGACCACAAACAGCTGTGGATGGGCCTGCAGAATGGTAACACACACACACACACACACACACACACACACACACACACACACACACACACACACACAGAGTAGGTGTTTTTTTACTCTGTTCTTCAGGCTACTCTCATCTGATCAATCAAGTCTTAACCTTCAAACAGATAATCAAATTGTAGAATCCAGCATAATGATGTGACATTGTATGCCCCCCCCAAACACACACGCACACACACACACTTCAAAAAAGCTCAAGCAGCTGTTGTTAACTGATTGGTCTGATCCCTGTAATGTGGGAGATGAAGCTGCGCGTACTTGCTCAACCTGACATTCATGGTGGGTGGTGAGAATCATGGAGTCACTTCAGGTCAAGTTGATGAAACAAGGCAACAATAAACACGTCAACCAGTAGCAGTGTCTCTGCCCCCTTGAGCCAGTTGCAAGGTTATTCAATATCAATATGCAGCTTTTAGCAAATATGAAGATGCCATGATGCCCAGTCAATGCATGGCTGACCAGTTTATAAACATTTTGAATGCTTTGAATGTTTGCAGATCTTCACCTGCTTATCTCTCCTCTTTGCGCTGAAGTCCTGAGTGAAATTGAACACAGCCTATGCATATGTCAAATCTTGAGCTATAAAGAAAACTTGTAATCGTTACAGACAAACTCTTACTACTGTTTTCGAGTATTGTAATGTGTTTTATAACCACAGTAAATAAACGATAAAACTCGTAAAGTAGTTAGGCAGAACAAGAGGGCCCAACCTGTCACACATGAAATTGAGAGATGAAACTTTATCAAAGCAAAAACTTTCACATCCAAAGGAGACCAGAAACAGAGAATGAAAATCAAGACTCCAGGCGAGAGAGAGAACGTGTTTTCAGAAAGTTACTGTCAAATCGAGAGGAGTAGGAATGGGCCTGAAATCAACATCATATGCTGCCTGTTTTTGAAGATAGGAGATTATTTTTAGGATGTCATCATCTCTGTTCCAGTCCATTTTTGGTCTTTTCTCAAACGATAACTGTTAAACGTTACTATTTGAATGCAGACAAATAAACATCTTTAAGAAAAAGCACACATCAAAATTTTACAACTAAGACTGTATTATTACAATGTATTATTTAAGATAGTTTTTTTTTCTAATCACTGCACTCTCAAGTACACTGACAATTTATTTTACAATTTTGGTGAAGAAAATTCAATCTATCAGTTTTATTTATCTTCAATTAATTATTGAAGGCAATGCCTTATGATGTGATGTCACCGCCCTGTTAAACTGTGTTTTTGTGTATTCTTGCGGTTCCAGACAAGTTTGAGCAGTTCTGGGCAATGAACAGGAAGCTGATGGAGTATCCCACAGAGGAGGGAGGCTTCAGATACATCCCCTTTAGGATATACCAGGTACACACACACACACACACACAGCCCTGTAGATGGAGCCAGAGGGCTGCGTATGAAATGTCTGTTGTTCAGTCAGATGTTGCTTCATCCGGGAAATCACCTCCAACCAGACACTGGCCCACTCTGTCTCCTGAGCGTCTCCTCTGTTAAGTTCAGTTTACAGGTGAAGCCAATGAAACAGCTGTTAGAGTTTCCGTCTTTCAGTGTTTAATAATCCAGATTGTGTAGAGAAAAGTTAGTTCCCCCAGGCACTGACAAGACAGGTGGAGGTGAGAGGTGTTATTTTTCTATTCAGTCTTCATATTGTGCAACTAAGGAGTGCGTGACCTTCTCTTGACATATTAATATCATAGTCTCTTTGTGTCTGTGTGTTTAAAAAGCCCAATCATCATGACTGATGAAAAACCCACATCATTAGTGAGTGATCTGTTGTTCTTTTTACACTCCACAACCCAATGAGACTAGATTCCATTCCTTTTGATTTGTGATGTGAGAAGAAAGAAAGATATTTTTATACAACATGATGCATCGGGCAGGATGTAGCTGAATCTATAGTCTTTAAATTGTCACATAGGTTTTACAGGCCTTTAACAGGCCTTCCCTGTTTCACTGTGTTGTTCTGTGAGTCCTGAAAAATCGGTCAATCATAAAGAAACATCTCGGAACATTTTCATCTCAGACGCGTAGGATGTTAGTGTGAACTGCACCCGTGGACAAGCCTCAGGTTTCAGACGTAGGCAGACAAGCTGCATCAGGTTGTTTCCACCAAGCCTCAGAAGATTTATCCTGACTCAGGTAAAAATCCCATTGGAGGCCAAAAAAAAAAAAAGAAAGGAGAGGCGATGAATAAGAGCTGATCCTTGACTGGAAAACATTAGCACGTCCTCAGCCAGACAGCGGGGGCACAATGCCGTGTTTGAGTCAAATGATGGGGGTTTCTGTGCATTTATGAAAGTCTGGAAGAGTGTGGAGAATGAATCTGAAAAGTCCCACGATGTTTATGGTTCAGGATACACACAGAGCCTTCAAACACGTTTGTACTTATCAACAAGCAGTGCTTGAATTGAGTCCTTGAATGTTCGTTTAGCCTTGATGTCAAATCACACAAACATAAAGGCCCTTCGCTGTCATTCAGTCCTCTCAGAGCCTGTCGAAACACGTCAGCAGCAGTAATATATGAAACTGAGCTTTAATAAGAGCAGATCTGTCATCAGTGCCAAAGAGATATATAGTTCCTAAGATGTAATGGTGTGTTGTAATTGATGGTTTATCATCAGGTAGTTTTTAATGAGACATAGCTTCAGTTGAAACAAGGACAAATGAACAGTTGCTCACTGCCAGTGCAGACTGTTCGTGCACTAGAATGACAGACCGTGTTTGTCTTTATTTTTGCCCATGGTCAAACACCATTGTACATTTGGATAAAAACACACATGTAATAAAGTAAAACACTTTAAAGTGGTAGACCAAAACTGGACTCGCCTTATCACATGCACTTGTTGCACAGATGTAAAACCTGTTGGCAAGACCGCCGCAGTTTTGTGCTTTTCACGGCTGAATTACAGAAGGTTTTTGAAGACTGTGGTTTTCATTTTACAAACTGCTAAATATTTACAAAGAAAGAAAGAGCGGAAGGTCTGGGGACTGATTGTTACGACCATGAAAATCCAAGTACTGGCAGTTTTCACTGGTACTTTACAACTACTCTCATCAATATTCAAGTGTAACTAAACCCACATGTTTCAGCTGATGTGCTGCTATCATGGAAATTTATGAAAATGACTCAATATGGACAGAGCTGGGAGGATGAGATAGGCCCCACCCTCTCATGCAGTGCTGCCTCCCTTGTAGATGTCCAAGTCCTAACACTTTACCAACATAAATTAAACCATCATAGACAGGAGGTGGCGCATGTCTTTCTACCTTTAAGGACGGGGAGACGTTCATGTCATTTTGTAGTGTAGTAAGCTGTATTTTTCCACCTGTTTCCTTTCTCTAGGCCAGGGGTGTCCAAACCGGTCCTCGAGGGCCGCATATCCTGCAGGTTTTCCATGTCACCCTGCTCCTACCTCACCTGAATCAGTCTGTGAAGTTCTGCAGAGGCCCGACAACGAGCTGCTGATTTGAGTCAGGTGTGTAAGAGGAGGGTGACATGGAAAACCTGCAGGATATGCGGCCCTCGAGGACCGGTTTGGACACCCCTGCTCTAGGCCAATGAAATTATTCAGGATACACACATTGGGACATTCCACGTGTGTATCCTGAATGATGCTGCATCCAGAGCAAACCGACTCTTCCTCACTGCTCTGAATCCACACTCAAAAAACAAACGCACATGGAACAAAGTCGCCGCTGATCCACTGCTGGTTACACAGCAGGATGTAAAACAAACACAGGAATCAACAGAAGAGTAGTCAACAGAAGTTTATTTTGTTTTTTTACTCAGGAGTTGGCAACACTGCCCGTCCTTAGGAAGAAAGTCACGGGCCACCTCCCGTATATAAAGGGTTAAAGTTAAAGACTTCTCCACTCTGGAGTCACATGTCAGTGACGACCACAGTGGTCCAGAGCAACATAAGCCATCTGTACCGAAGACTTTAATAAGGGTGGGGTCGAGAGGACAGTTGGTGACGCACAATACCACTAGGTACAGCACAAGCTGCTGATAGTTGGTTGATAGTTCTTTGGGTGGTTAATTTACTGTTCCAAGAGAAATATGGATACAACCGTTAAAACAGATGCATTGTATTTTCAACAAAAATATTTCAAGAATGTCCAAAACACCTTTTATTTGTTTGCTTCTTTTTTGATACGATACAATACGATACAAATAAAGCTGTTTAAACGTAGAGGAGGAAAGATCCACCCCCCCCCCCCCAAAAAAAAAAATACACTCACATACACACAAACACATGCTCCGAGTCCTTCAAAGGCAGATTGTGGTATTTAGTGTAAATAACATGTGCTGTGTTTGATGCTGGCACAATTAATGACAACACTCCGTCAAAATAACAGAGGACTCTTTTCCGTCTGGCCGGCACTCCTCATGCACAAAGACCCCTCATGGGCATGAACATTACTTTGTGCATGTGTGTGTGTGTCTGTGTGTGTTTGCTTCAAGTCCTACATGTTAAAGCACGTTTACCTTTCTTTCAGTCTGATATAAAATGATCTGATGGACGATGTCCTGGTTAGCGTTACAATACTTAGGGCTCTATGTTTTTCTTTCTTACATCATCTTACATTCATTCTATGAATATAGAACATGGTTACCTGAAGATCATATAAGAGCACAGATCTCTTTGTCTTCTCAGTTGCTTCCACAACAACCTACTGCTCACATGTCACTGTGTGGATGGGACTGTCATACCTTTGGCTTTGGCCAGTGGTAAGACTTTGTTTGCTCTGCACCTTCCTTTGTGAGCGTAGATCCAAGTCTTAATTCAGATATATTCCTCGTATCATCATAAGACGCTCCTTCACACGAACAGGGAGAACTCCACCAGTTCCTAGTGAGCAGCAGCACGCCAGTGAGGTAGAGAGTGAATGCAGACAGAAAGTGGAGTAGCAGGACATTTTAGAAATAAAACTTTACAATTACTTCCATCACAAACACAGCCACATAGGGAAGGAGTTATTTTATGTCTCAATTCTCTTAATTGACTTTTTGGCTTTGTCTACACATGCAAAATGAAATCTTACCCTACAATGACCTCCTGCTCTACTGACTGCTACGACAAAAGAAACGATACACCTTTCAAACATCTCTTGGAAAGGAACTTGAAGAGCCTTTACTAATCTCCCTACTCCACCAGTGACGCCACTCTGATCTATAGAACCTGAGAGGTCTGAGTGTTTCCCCACATGAAAAGTGAAAATGACTGTCCTCCTTATAAAGGCCGGTTATATTGTTTCTCTCCGTCTCTACCTCTGTTCCTGCTCCCCGGTTCCACTGACTCACAAACCCGTAGTGTCAAAGCAGGCGGTCCACCTCCAGCCAACTCACTCTTACACCGCTGTGAAATTTGAAGGCTTCTAAGAAAACAGGTTTATTTCCCCACAGATACCTGGAACCTGACCGACTCAGACGAGGATGGGGTGGTGACTATGCAGACAATTACAAAAGATGGGAATACTTACAACAGTAATCGTACTAACACAACAGGTGATGTGCTGCTTGTTCTGTGAAATAGTGCAGGCTCTGTTTTCACACAAGTGATTTCAAGGAAGAGAAAAGACAAGGCTTTGGGGTTTTTACAATCAGTCCTGCAAAGATTTCTATGTGGTGACTTTAAATGTAGATGTCCCCATGGATTTCGTTAATTGTTGTGGATTTGTTCATTTCAGATTATTTAGCAGATTATGTAGTCTCACCTTTGTCTGATGATTACTCAGCACTCTGAAACAGGAATACATCATTGATCGGTCTCTTCAACAGTTATTGTTTTCTGCCCAACGAGCGTCACCAAGTTCCAGAGTTGAGTCAGACTAAACAAGGCTGGTGCAAATGCGTCGTGAGAGCCTGCCACACCAGGCTGTTCACTTACCCTCTGTTTGCGCAAATCGAAGTGAAAGTGTGGTGCTCACACAACGCAGGGGCAAAGAACCGTTTCATGCAAAGTCGAGGGTGGCTTGCCACCGGCTTGTGTATGTCATGGTTATTTGCCAAAGAAATGAAATCGTTAATTTAAGTTTCCCTGTCTAAAACAAGCCCTAACTCAGGTTAGGCGGTTCTTCACCCCGCATCGCATCTTGAAACCATTTAACACACACCTATGCGCAATCCAATCCAAATTCTTGTCCTCCCTAAGTTGAAAGAAATGTTAAAGTCATCCATTTTGCTTGTTTTGCTCGTCAAATGTCCAGTCATTTGTAACACTGTCGCTGAAAGATGAAGTTGTTACTGCTGAGAGCTGCGCTGCCTGTGCACTGTTGTTGACGCGGGTGGATATTAAAAATGTTCAACATGAGCTAGACTACGTGTGCATGAAACTGTTTCAATGCACGGCTGCCAGCCAATCAGAAAAAAGTATTCACAACGACCGTGGTATGAACACCAATAAATAAACCACATTGTAAGGCTTTACATCGTATACATTGCATTTATATGATTGAGGTACAACAGATCATCATCAGTAACTCTCAGGAGATAAATCATTTAGAGCCTAACGCTGTGTCCAGTGCTGGAGTTGCAATGCCACATCTTTCTAGGAAAAAGAAATAAATAGAAGAAGGAAAAAAAGTAGGTTGGAATTTTAATTTACCAGAGTTGACTCAGAGTTCAGTGGAAATGCTTTCTCTCACCCCTCTCGTTTCATGGAAACTAATATAGACTGACAGCGCTGCACCCTCGCCCATTGTTTTAGCATCACTTAGACCGATTGAGTCCCCTCCATCAATTAGGCAGCGTCTTGAGTTCTGTTGCTCTTTTCACTCAGCGAGAGCGAGCCATCTCTTTTCCCTTGGAGCCTAATGACACCTCGCTCTCTTTGTGTCACCATGTGCCGCTGTGCCAGGTAAGGTGTCAACCCAGCTGAAAAGAAAAGTGTCTTCATCCAAGCAGTATCACACTTCTCTACCCAGGGATCAATGGCAGCGTCTTTGTGCGCTGACCACCTCAATTATTCATCGCTGGCTGTTTAAAAATGCAGTGGCGTGGCCATCACTTAGCGCACTCTCTCTGCTCTGGCTCTGGGTGATGATCCCGCACGAAATGCCATGCTTCCTGTCAGTGACTCAACCTTTCTGTGTAACCTGAACATCAGTTTCACGCCTCCACTGCCGCCTTCCTCTATCTGGTTTGCACTTGGCTCTTTGGTGTGTAGTTACCGCTCGGTCACTATATCCTTGCCCTCGCCGGTTTCCTTTTCACAGCTTCGTGATTAGGTCTGATCGTGTGTCAGACTGTGTTTGACACCTCAGGTTGGGTATCTACATGGAGCATGTATCTGTCTCTGAGGCCACAGTTTATGTCATTGTCGCACAGAGACTTCCAGAATACTGGAAATATCTGGTACAGCAGTGGTTCAAAGCCAAGAGTTGGCCAATCATAAAAACTGACCATTGCACTACATTAACGAATGCAGAGTTAAAAACATCTTTTGATCTGGTGTAATACCATGTGTTATCTCTTAATGTTTTCTCATTTCAGGAATATATGATAATTAGACAGATTCACAGGTGGTTATTTTTTTTTGTCTTTGCCACAGCAGGATCTGGAATTACTGGTGTCACCTCAGCTGAAAGATTCCTCAGAGAAAAACTTATTTTTCCTCTGTGGAGGAACCTATGTTTTGTGAACAGTGAGTACAGTACAAGGAACCCAATCACTGGGCTGTTGGATTGGTGTCAAACCATTAAGTATGCTTACAACATATCTGAAGAAAACATGGGTCAGTGTGAGATCCACCAGGCTGTCAATCATTTACAATGTCAGGCCAACGAGGTGGATATTAGACACAGAGCAACTGCTCCAACTGCCGTATGTCGTCCATGATGATGAAGGTAGTGACCCTCTGTTGAGTGGGTTGATCACCATCAGCATTCCAATTGGTCAAAGTGACAGACAGCCTTCAGATTTATCCATCAACGATGGATAATAATCTGTAAAGGCAACTTTTGCCCATGACCTCTGACCTCAACATTCATTCGCGTGTTCAGTGCATCATTTTTGTTTTGGATTTATTTGATTATTGTACAGGAAATGCCAGGAGCGTCTGTCGAAGATGACCTTGATGCTGATTTAAAACAATTTAATACTTTCCAGACCATGTCGACGTCACGTCTAACATGTGTCGAAATGCTGTCGGTTGCTTAATATCCCTTTCCGAGCAGTTTGGGCTCATCAAAGGCTGAGTGTTCCCTGTTCACATCAACATGTCTTTCAGCTCCACATTCTTGTGTATGGTCTTGTTTTTCACAATCTGTGAGCTGTACTAGAAAATCCCTATCAAACATTTTTCCAGCAATGGCTTCAGTTGATGGCGAAATCCTATATGTCGATATTCAGTCTGGCTTTATTTATTTATTAATAATGATTTGCATTTGTGTTATAATATGTTTTTCTCAATTTTTTGTGTGTGTGTCATAGTGTGGTTAATGTCGCTAATTGATTATGTTAATGAACTCCTCTTTGCAGACAATGAGCGACAGGCCGTTCATCCAGAAACTGTTTCGTCCTGTTTCACCGGAAGGAAACGTTAACACGCTTGGTGACCTGCTGAAAGAGGTGTACCCTGCTGCTATATCAAACGACGGTGTGTACACACACACACACACACACACACAGCTAGCGAGCAGCATCTTGGGCACTGAAAACACAATTTAATAGACAATCCAACTCTGAGGTTTGTTTTATCTACACATCCACCCTCTGAGATTATCCACCGGCTAGGAGACGGCAGATAGCGGCAGGCTTCAGAACAAGTGAACAAAGACAAGGGAGGAAAGGAGGGGGAGACATGAAAGGGAAAAGAGAGTCACTTCCACAGGAAGAGATGAGCTGAGCTGTCATCTAAACAGGTAGCTGCTTCAGGTGATAAGTGAAGATCCACTGACACATCTCTCAAGATAACAGATTTTCAAATATTTAACTCTGGATCTGAAGGGATTACAAGGAGTTTCCTGAATTATATTTGAGTTGCAACAATTAACTGGTAAATAATCATTTTTTTAACTCCTCATCTGTTTTAAAAGAAAATTATTTGAGTGATTTTTATGAAAATAGTGAAAACTGTCTTGATTGGTGCTTCTTGTCTTTGTTTTCAAATTAATCAATGAAATTTAAATTCTTTTCATCCGGTGACAAACGACATTAGAACTAGAAGTTGAGCACAGACAAAATGTTTGCGGTTGTCAAATAGAGCTGCGGCAAAATTAGATGATTCCATTGCCAATGCCGCACTACTTTACCAAATATGAGAATTTGTTTTTGCGTGGAGCTGCTAAGACAGATGTTGTCTCCAAACTGTACTTCATGTGGATGGTGGGTTATTGTCCCTGTATGCACTTATACAGTTGAGTTGCAGCTGTGGCAACGGTGTGGGGACAATGAAAGAAGAGATGAGAGGTTGAGCAGCAGTCTAAACACACAGTGTCTGTAGAGGAGGAGAGAGGAAGTAGATAAGGAGACAATAGTCTGTTAGGACAGTCAACCCGTAGAAGTCTCACCTGCATGGAGCAGACAGAACCATTAACAGCCTCCTCTTGTCCGTTTGCTGCCTGTCTGTCTCTGTGTCACTTTCATTTCTGTTAGTGACCCTCTCATTCATCCATTCGTTAAAAATCACTGCTTACATACATAGACAACCTGAGTGCTCTAGCACACAGCTGGACTGAAATGTAGCAAAACCAGCCACTGACTCAGGTGGTTAAAAAAAAAAAAAAAAAAAAAAAGTTCTGTTAGTAGAATCCAAAATTTACACACTTACTCACTTGAATTTGCTATGTTCTTTTTTTTAAATCTACCTCTTACTTACTACTGATCCCGGAGCTGCTGTCACCAGTAAATTTCCTTGAAATGGAATCAAGTTGTCTGTGGATTAGTTATATTAATTATCAATGTTTCCAATCTAAATTGTCTTTCGGTGTCCTGAAAAGCACTATATAAATTGAAGCATTACTATTATTATTATTATTATTATTTGAAATGTTCTTTTTTCCGACAATAGAAAACAGTAAATGTGAGCTGAGTAACTTGTATTCAGCCCTAAAAAGATGGATCCTCATAAAGCTCTCAGATTTTAACTTGGATTTCCCTCTTGATGCTTTTCCTGTCTTCCCTTCATCTGTCTTTGATCCTCCCTCTCTCCTCTCAACATCTTCCTTGTCTTGTCTTTGACGTGGACTCTCTATTCCCTCTCAGAGGAGTATGCTCGCTTGATCACGGTGAAAGTGGCTCCTTTTGTCTCGTCAGTTGTTTAGTTTTTACCTCTTCCTTGCCTGTTAGATGAGCCGAGTGATAGCAGGGGATTATGGTGGTGTGTTTGGATTACAGAGCCGGGACGTGTGTTCATGGACAGGGTGGGGTTTGCTGGTAGTATTGTTCAGGAGTTCAGACAGGACCCCTCACATCAGAAAGCGAAAATCTGGGGTCCTCTGTGATCTTTTCAAACATCAAATACACAGGTTTTTCAAACAATCCATCTTTCTGTTATGTCTGAGGGAAGATTGGTGTTGACTCCTTGAGGACCCAGAATCCATCGAGTTGTAGTAGCAAATGATCCAAGCAGTGAAGGGGATTCCCAAATTCTCCTCGAGGAATGCCAAAGATGTGTGTCGCCTTCGAGCTGGCTGCTCACGTCATGTTGCAGAAACCAACTCAAAAACAAAAAGTTTGATGGTGGTCAGCACTTCAGCGTTCAACCAGGTGTATTATTAAGCAACTGTTTGTCAGGAATTTGTCTGAGCAAGCAGCAGAAATCACAGCCTGAAAGGTGACCAGCCGCGCATGTATTGTCCATAATTCTCGTAAGCAAACCATTTACTTTTCAGTGAATATTGGAGCCTGAATGTGAAACACACGTGTGCTGATTATGATCTGTAATACTCAGAGGAAAGCCCCCGCCCCATTTCAGCCCACTCACATTCCCACCCTGACCCGTCCCTCTCCGTCCTTTGATTTAAATCCACGCAAACATCTCGCCCACCCCTCTCAGTCACATCTGTGGTACAGCCCACCCACTATAGGCACACTCCCTCATGCAGGCGGCATCAGGAGCAGAGTTCCTGCTCATCAGATGGTTCAGCTCCCTTCAGAGGCTCCCAGGGGATGGGCAAGGCGGGGTGGGGGTGGGGCTTTGATACATAGGTTCTAAGTCGGTTCGTGTGCGCGGGTGTGTGAGATGTTCACGAGTCAGGGAATTCAGAGTGACTCGAAAGCCTGCTGGGTGACTCGGTGTGTTTTTGGTTAAAGGTGCAGCTCTTTTCCATTAAAATTCTTAATATGTACGGCTGCACAGACACACAGGGAGGCAATGTTGTGACTAACATCTTGAATTCATGAGAATTAAAAATGTATCAGTTATTCAGTCACCAATTCAAAGCAATATAATCAGATACTCTTTCACACGCAGTGAAGTAGCTTGAAACGTGTGTGCTGAGCCATATTATTTCCTTCAGAAACCTCCATCCCTCCACAGCAGGAAAGTTACAGGAAGTTAGTCAGTCTAATTGTGTTGAGATTTATAATTATTGCCTGTGAACGATCAATGTGGTGAAAATGACACACACACACACACAGTTTTCTGTTGTTTCCACAGTTGTTTGCATCCAACCTGAAAGGACAGGTTGTTTGCAAATTACCTGTGTTTTTGGATGTGTGCAAAGCTACTACATCTAGATAGCTAACGTCATCAACATTATCAGTTTAATGTTTAGAGAGTCACCTACCTCACTTCTATCATTGAATGAAATAGTTCTGTCATAGACGCCAGCTGTCATTGACGGGTAGATATAGCTGGCTGCTCTAAAACACAGTGAAATGTGAAAAGACTAAGCAGCTTCGAGATGACTCAGTCACTCTGATGCGCTTTATTTTTTAGTATGAAATACACTTCTTGGTGATATAGGTAGATGTATATATGTATTCAAATCCATCCTAGGCCACCCTGCATGTCTGCCATCCATGTACACATCTTTACTTTGCAGGGGGCTTTGTATCATTTTCTGAGCGAGTTTCTTGTGCGCTGGTGTTTGCCAGGTCTAGGGTGGAGCCACCTCAAAGACCGACAGTTAGCACGCTGCCCCAACTGCTCTCCTGATATTACGTGGAGTCAAAATGTCATGTACCCTGCTGTGTGTGTATGTGTATGTGTGTGTGTAATACATATTTAATTTTAAACGCAATTATTTTACTATTAGTTATTATGTCATTGTTATGGTTATTAAACTGTTATATTATTTTAAGATTTCTCATATTCAAAATTCATCCTTCAACTAAAACCTGTGTATTAAAAACAGACATTCAAAATGATTGGCTTCTTATGTGTCACTGTTTCAGAGTGCAGTGTGCATTCAGCTGAAAATGTTGATATTTCCGACAAACGTTAGCAAGATGGTTTTTGAGTAAAAGTGTGAAATGTGTCAGCCGTCAAGGGGTCGAGAAAAGTGCTGCTCTAAATAGTTTGTGGTCGTGACCTCTTTGTGGAGGGAGATTAAAATTGCATGCCATTGCGAGTTTTATTATATTTAAACAACTACAATGCTGCATTGTCTCATGCTGAGTTGACTCTTTGCAGGTGAGCAGAAGCGCCACCAGGTGGTCATTCATGGTATTGAACCGATGCTGGAGACGCCTCTGCAGTGGCTCAGTGAACATCTCAGCCACCCAGACAACTTCCTGCACATCTGTGTCACCCCCACCCCAAGTGACTGAGGCCACGCCTAAACCAGTCTGTCACTGTCACCATGACAACCAACTAAACAACTGGGCCTGCAGCCAGCGGGATGTGATGTAGCAGTATTTGGCGAATGAGACTTTTTAACACGTGGGACATCCAAGTGTATGATGATGATGATGATGATGAACTAAGACAGAGGAGAAGAACAACTTCTCCCTGCAGCATCGAAATGTTTGTTTCTTTCCTCTTCTTGGAAACATCTTGTACAGTAGGCACAGTAGAGTTTCACCTCCTCCTCTTCGACTGAAGTTCCTTCGCTCACCAAGTGGAAGAGACAAAGTTTTCCATTCGTCTCCTCATTCTGCTCCTGCCCACATTGGCTGAGGAAGCAGTTCCTGTTGACCTTTTACCTCTTGGAAGATTCTCATGTAGAAGCTGCCTTAGTTACCGCATTCATGTATTTTCATACAGTGACTGCACATATGTTGTGACTTTACATATCAGATGCTCCTAAGAAATTTTAAAATTACACTTAAGTTTCCTATAGTGGGAGTGAGAGGACGACATCATCATTTAGCGCAAAATCAAAGTGAAACTCTTTCATTGTTTGTCTTTTCTAAAAAAAAAATGGCTAACGAAATGTTTCTATTCATGATTGCATTAAATCTTTTACTTTTGTGTACACTTATTTTCAAATTAAAGTTACGTTTTGGTTTCTATCTAAATCATATTTGAGTTTCTGTTGAAGCTATCAGAAATTTGGATGGTATTATGGTGTTCAGGTGAAAGGTGAACTTACTGCAGAGTCCTCTACATACGTGTCCCTATAAAGTGAAAGGAAGAATCAGTCTTCCTCTGGGACATTCAATGACTATCCATTGTCACCCTTGAAATAAAAGAGCAAAATGAAATACCCTAACATGCCATGGAGTATAACGTGGAGTTTGCATGCATGGTTAATTGGTGACTCTAAATTGTCCTTAGTTGTGAATGTGTGTGTGAATGGTTGTCTGTACCCCGCCAGTCGCCCGATGACAGCTGGGATCGGCTCCAACACACCTGTGACCCATAACCGGAATAAGCAGCAGAAGATGAATGAATGATACTGTAAATCTTTGAGTGATTGATAAACTGGTGATTGGTGAAATTTGATCAAATATGACCAGAAATTCAAAAACAGTCATGGAATTTAGACAGGTAAATCTAAAGCATAGCAACGCATCTTGATGTGACAAAGTGCTCTCCTGTTCTGCTTGTCCACCAGTTTAGTTTTATACAGTTTGTCAGGGTTTTCTTCCCTCTGAGACACTTAATAAAGAACCACACAAGCAACAGGACTTGAAGTATACTGAGCTTCTGCAGAAGGAGAGTCGGTCTAACACAGTTCAGGGCTGTCTCAGAGAAACTCCAAATCCTCCTTCTGCATAGGCATCTTGTATTGTTTAGTAGGCGTGAACATTTTGTACAAGATAGTGAGGCACAAGGTAATAGCCATCTTACGAATAATATCCCTCCTGTGTTAAATCACCCTCACACCCCGCATCTGTCCTGGTTGTCGGTTGCATTCCACTTGCTGCTAATGAGACCACTAAAGTGCTCTGACAGACGGGCCTCTGGCTGCTGTGTTTGCTGCATGTATGGGTATGTGAAGCTGGCGTTCCTCGAGCTTAAGTGTGTGATGTATGTGTGTACATAATTACAGACATCATTTATTGCCCCCTGCAGGTATGTGTATAGACATCGAATGTAAATGTCTCTCTCTCACACACTCACACATACACACACACACACACACTCCCGTCACCCTGCTAATTCAAAGTGTGTGCTGTTAGTGATGTCACAGATCACGCCAGGCTTCCTCACTGTTGTTGCTGCCGACAAGTATGATGTGACGGCTGGTTGATGGAGCTGGGTCAAGAGCAGCTCAGAGTGGGGTCCAGTATATGTTTGTTTGTGCATGTGTGTTTGTGTATACACAGTGATAAAGTCTGTCTCATCACACTGACACACTCTTTTATGGGATTTCCCGAGCCGCTGTCTGACCCCCGTACTGTACAACATACTGTGGTGGCAATGCGTAGGGATTAAAGCCTGGGGTGAAACGCTCAGTGAGGTGTTGAAATGGAATGAAGAAAATTACTAGCAGAGCTGCATGTCTGGCCCCATGTTTTCCCCTCTTTTCTCTCTGTTTCACACATTTTAGCAAATAAAAGAAGCTAAAGATGCACAAGTAGCTATGTCATTCACTGTTTATTGAACCCCCCCTCTCGACCAGTCATATATATCTGAAGAAAATGAAATTGGTCTTTATGAATATGTGTTTTCTGGACCAGTTTCTTGTTCATCGTGAGAACGTACTTGTGTGTTAGCATCAGTCGCTAACACTTTGTGTAAGCTCTAGCTATACCAGAACACTATACTTTGCTTTGTGGTTTCAGGGAAAATAATAACAATGGGAGTCCAGTCTATATTGATAAATGCAACTGACTGTGTAGGTACACAGTTCAGTTAGTCTAAAGTCTAAATCAAAGTCTGGACCAAGTTTGTGTTTTTGCTACACTGTCTACATTTGATTCTTGGTTAGGATTTCACACTGCATAAACAACAACAGACCAAATGATCTACTGACGTTCTGTCCTCTTTACTTATGTCTGCTGTGTCTGCATGGGACATTGATTGGATGGAGGAGGTGTTTGTATGACAAAGTCACAGCACCTGGTCATGCGGAAGCTTTACTGTTGCCAGCAGGAAAGACAAAGATGGCTGCAAGCTTTGCTGCGGGCCATAGCTCCACGCCATAGCGGTATTTCTGCTTCATGGACAGGCTTAGGACCGGGACCTAAATTTCATGACAGTAGTAGGTGTGAAAGCCCCCTTCGACATAATGCTTGAACCACGGGACGAAACTCTGTGTACCAGTTGTTTTATGGCCAGACATTTACCGACTACATTTACAGACTGTGGGTGCAGTGATATATAATGTCCTATTCTGCTGCTGTTGTGTTTTGGCCAGATATGAACTGAAACTGGATTTCGAGTGAAGAATTAAAGAACATTACAGGCAACGATGTTTGACAAATACACAAAAAAGTTGAGCAACACTGGAGAAGTTATATGGCCAAACTTAATGCATCTCAGAGAGTTTTATCATCTTTTGTGTCTCCAAGACAACTGCAAACACTCGTCTGTTTGTTCCAATAATAGACTCAACTTTACCGGACAGCTGATTTCCAACGGATTCCACAAAAAATAATTTGGTTGCATGCACACACACACACACACACACACACCCAAGACTCAAACCACAAAGCATGCCATCTAAGTCTGCAGAGTCTCTGACAGTCCTGCCTGATTCTGGGAAACCACAAGCTCGCGTTCTCTCTCCCCAATGCACGCAGACACCTCTTACAGTACCTCAGGGGCCCACAGCGCTCTGTCCTTTATCAGACAATAGTGAAGATCAAGCATTTCAACAGATGAGGTTGATTAGAAGAGGAAGTCATGAATCTGCAGAATCACGCACATATGCACACTCAAAATAACCATGTGTACACACTCTACTTGGCGATACTGTAGGACCACAGGCAGCTCTAAACTCTAAACTCTAAGTGTTTGGGTGTTTGGTGCCGTCTTTTGATCACCCCAGCAATTAGTGACATAGCATTGATTTCAGACTGTGTGTACGTGTGTGTGTGTGTGTGTGTGTGTGTGTGTGTGCATGTGCGCATGTAGAAGGAAGGAAGGAAGGTAAGATTATTTGAACGTTACGTAGAAGAAAGTGTTTTTTTGTAGGAGAGGCAGTTAACAACCAGAATTTCATTGTCTGTTCCTGGCAGTGTGACACACTCATTCTGTGGTTCTCTCCTCTCAGAGGATGGAGGGATGATTGTCCATTTCTAATGAGCGCACTGGCCTTTGAAGTGTGTAATGATCTAGAAAGGCACTCACAAATACACACCAGTTCATTTGATGTGAAATGATGTTAAATGAATTGATTTTTAAAGACATTCCCTCAGTCAGTTCCTCTTTGTCTCTCTCCCTCTCTGAAAGTTCTTGTTTTGCAATAAAACGCCTGAATTTTCCTGTTAGCCTTCTCTCCCTCTCTAACACACACACACACACACACACACACACACACAGACACACCAGCTTAAAGATGGTTTTGGACAATGTTAAACTTTGAAGGCGAACACAGGGAGCAGCGTCACATGCCACTCATTCCATGGCGGAATCATCTTCCAGCTCACGACTACTATTTGACTGTTATCCATTGGGTGCTACACAGTTAGCACTGGAGAATCTTTGTGCTCAAAAGAACTGATATTCGTAACACCTATTCTCTCAAGGTAATAGTACATTAAGAACTGTTTATAGCTTTATAAAGGTATAAACATAGATTCATGTTTTTATTCATCTGACTTCACTGACATCAGTCAGTGACTACGACACTTAGTGTCTTGAAACATTCGATCTCTCATCATAATTCCTGTCCTCTCATAGCACATGTGGAATTGTAGACACACATAGAAACACACAGACACACACAGACACACGCGTGTGCGGGGTTAGGTCAGTCAAAGACAAAACAACAGAAATGCTCTCCCCTTTTCCTGGGCAAGCTCTCTCATTTCCAGTCATTCTCTGTTGTACACACACACACACACACACACACACACACACACACACAAACCTGTTATTAACTCTGTTGCCCTTTAATAGTCAGCGGAGAAAGAGAGAGATGGGCTGGCAGATAGGGAGAGAAAGAGAAGAGAATGACAGGATGTAGATGATGGGGCTGGCGCACTTAACACTTTGATCTGTCTTACACACACACACACACACACACACACACACATACGCTATTAATAATAAGCACCGTGTGTGTACTTGTAGCTGCAGGCTCAGGACATCACATTTGGTGCCTGTATGTGTGTGTGAGTGTTTGTCGTGGCTCCTGACTGGCTGGCAGTGAATTATTATTTGTCACTAACACATTCACCATCTCTTTGACTCCACCAGGGCTCCAGGTTAACTTATGTCTCTTTCTGAGGTGATTTGAACCAACCCAGAAGTGCTTCACGTGCACCTGGTTTTTGTTCATGTGCAAATGAGCGAGTGCTTACTCGCAAATCTAACATCAATATACAAGAAGCATATAAAATAAGATAACCTTCAAATCTGTTACCGATGTTGACATTCAGTGTAGATATAGATAGACATACCTACTTTATGTGATCTCACAAGAGAAATTCAGCGGCACAACAGATCAAAAAGACTGCGACAGGAACCAGACAGCAAAATCACTATCAAGCAGAACACTAAAGCAAAAACACAATCAATATGGTGAACACTATCAAACAGGATGATAAAAGAGTAAGTGGAATAGGTCCAACGTCCAACAGCGAGGTCCATTGTCAGCTTCTGTTCTCATATCGTTACCACCCAGAGGTGTTGTCGAGCCTCATGGCCCGGGGAAGGAACAATCTCCTCAGTCTGTCAGTGGAGCAGGACATTGACAACAATCTGTCACTGACGCTGCTCCTACTCCTGTTGATGTCACAGTGCAGTGGATGATCTAGATTGTCCATGATGGGCAGGAGCCTGTTAAGTGTGCCGAGCACTGGACGTCCACCTGTGGTTCAGGAGACCAGTCTAAAGCCCGCTTCTTCTACTGAAGTGGTACCTGACTGGCAACTGGCACCATTCATGCTTCCCTTGCCAAACCTACAGTGCTAGAAGAAAATTGATTTTAACTTTTTAACAAAATTCTGTTAAAAGAAAAGCTGTAATAGTGAGCATAGTTGTGTTGCTGTAAAGTATTAAATGATGTAAAACTATGTAAAAAATAAACAAAGACAATAATAGAAATGGAATAGAAAGAACATATGAAAACAGCCATGACATGTATTTCTTCTACACTGAAATAAATGTATAAATGAAATGTAATTAATATCTTACTGTAATTATCGTATACTCAAGAGAAAATATTGCAGGGTCAGATTCTGACAGGCCAAGAACTGTAGTTTCTGTTTGCTTTGTCATTCTCTTAAATGAGAAATGCAATGTGTGTGGGTGCGTGCTCATGTGGAAATGGTTATTACTCGTGTGTGTGTGTGTGTGTGTGTGTGTGTTATAATATCCATACCACGTGTGAAAGATGGTGGTGATGTGTTGACTTATTAGCTTGTGTTTTTATGAGCCATATGTTGCAGCGAAGCTTGTACACACACTCACTTCCTGTCTCATACTGTCAGACACGCCCCTGTATATGTCTTTGGACGCACACACACACACACACACACACACACACACCTTGTCTTTATAGTCTGTATAATCAACTTCTAAGGAGACGTGACTTGAATTCTGTCATCTGACCCGTGGCGCAAAAATCACCAGGTTGCTGCTGACAGTGACTTCATGTCTTTAAGTGGAATAAAACCCAGCCTCCCCTGTTGAGCTGCCAGTTGCAGCACTATGACGACAGGAGCGATGTTTGAAGTGGAAGACCACTCCCCTCCAGAGTCTCCTTTTAGTGAAGACCAAGGAGTTCCAGAGCAACAAGGACAGAAAACCTTGGGGTTGGGGTATCAAAGGAGACATACAAGGAGATGCCATCCATCTACCTTCATCTAGGTGACACTGGGGGTTGAGTCACGCCGTCCCAGATTCCCATTTGAAAATGTCCTCCACAAAGATATTTTTGACCTTTATCTGACATAATCTTTCAGCTCCATTTTACAAAACCCCTTTTCCCCAAACTCTGTCAAGGAATGCAGAGGGAGCAAGGGAAGAAATCTTGGACTGGGACAGAGAGCAACTCAATTAATGGGAACTGTGTTCTTGATTTTGGGAAACAATTGGGCCCAGTCGTATCCATAATACTTTCATTGCTTTGAGTTATTACAGTCATGATAAGGACATATTGATACCATTACCAAATGTTTCGCTGGGGGTTAGGGGCGGGGGTGGGGGCGTTGGACTTCCTGTGTCAGTAGGTGGATGATATTGTCAGACGAAGCCAATCTGAATCACCCATCCTGAACACCGTCTCTACATGACGACATCCCAGCTCTGTGTTTACGGTAAAAAGAACCCCATGTTTGGATGCTGATTGGTTTCCGAAATCAGAGGCATCGCTCTGGAACGCAGCAAGGAGGGGAGGTAGAGTGTGTTTGTGTGTGATTGTGCATGTGTGGGTGTTGAAAGTTTGGTTTGGTTTCGTTATGATTCCAAGCTAATCAGACAACACTCTTCAATGGTGACAAACAGCTCCTCTGTGTCTGGACTGTTTAGATGAACATGTGTTTCAACTTGTTTGTAGTTGTGTGTTTTTTTGTGTGTCTGCATGCGTGTATATGCATTTCTTAAAAACTGAGTGTGCGTGTCAGAGAGGGAGTGTCTGTATGTGTGTGTTACATATAAATTATGAAATGATGCCAGTAGTGCTGTTTCTGCTTCCATTCTAACCTCAAGTTGTGCCTTAATCAGAGATGTCCGCAGAAATCACAAACAGGTGTGAACATCAGGTCAGGGGTCACAGTCAGGATTTTGTGGTGTTAGATAAAAGAGAGAAAACACTTCTGAACTCGAACATACTTACAGCCCGGCTCAGAAGATTGCAACAAGACAGTGAAACTACATGAGGTGGCTGCAACGACCCAAGTTACACAAGTAAGTGCCAATTCACTGCTTTATTGTGTCACACCTCCATGAACTGACTCCGCATGTCAGATTGTGTTATATTAACCTTCCCCCGGCAACATATGTCTGCTTTAACATAAGCAGTACCAACACCACACTGAAGTCAAACTCGGGAGGCTGACACGCTAGTTCTGAGCTGAAGCCAAGAGGCACTAGCATCCTATTGTTTTACCATAAAGTTGTTAAAAGACATGAAGACATAACCTCCATGGTAGACGTAAAAAGTGTGAGTGAACAATGAATAACTTTTTCAACTACACAAAACCCCTAAACTGAAAGCTGAAGAGATGAAAAGAGAAGGCTCAGGTGCAGCCAAACTAATGGAGACGTTTGATGAAGGAAGTGGATTCACAATGCAGTCATGAGATGTTAATGAATGCAACTTCTTGTGCTACTTGCTGTGTCACCATGAAAATTGTCTCAATATTGTAATCCAGCGTGTGGGTTAGATGTTATTTTATGAAAAAAGCCCCATATGTTCTTGGTTGATGGAGTAAGAAAATCTGCTAAAATGTGTATGAGATGCATTCCATCGTTTTTTGGAAATGAGAGCTTCATCATTTTCAGAGAGGGTTTCCAACCCAAACCCTAACCTACAAATAGATGCCTGTTGTCTTTAAATCTGTCTCAGACCTCTGAAACATTTTTAAAATATAAAACCCTCATTCAGCATGTAAACAACCCTCATCTGAATCGAGGGGAACCGGAACACCCGCCTGAAGTACTTTTAGACACGTCTTTGGGATATCCCCCCTCCTCTAGCAGTGGTAGGTGTTGTCAGAAAAGTGCTGTGAAACCCCGGCGTCATGATTCTCATTGGAACTTGCTGTGTCAATGGGTGACTTGAGAAGTTTCCCCTGATAGTAATAATATGATTGAACAAACAGGAAGGAGCAACGTTGTGTGCAAAAGTGAAAGATGCTGATTCAAATGGTCGGGCACACGGGTTGTTTTTAGCTTGGTGATGAGGTATCGGATAGTCCTATACTGGCTGTTTATTCACTACGAGCTACAATAACACAGAAGTGAAATACACAACACTTCTTTACACACACTACTTTAAAATGAACCCCACACCTGATACAAAACATTATATATAGTTTTAGCTTGTGTTTAAGTTGTTTAGTTTTAGTTAGCTGTTCAGGTTAAAATAATAGTTTGTGTCACATATACGCATACAAAATTACAGAATTAATGAACCAGTTTTTAAGATATATTATCATCAGGCAGCAGATGTGTTCATCTTGACCAGTAGGTTAGCTCCCCCCTTGCTTCAGTAGCACCATTCTTCATGTTATTGTTAGGTTGTTGGTATAGGTCATTCTAGCTGTCTTATGATCTCATGCATCGTGTATTTTCTGCTATTTATGCTACTGGTGTGGATGGCAAAACTATTTTTTGGTCACATTCCCCTCAATCCCCTCAGGATACTAAAGACTAAAGATAGTCTGCAGAGACTACAGCTCAACATCATCTCTAAAAGGGGTCATGGTGTCTGTGTGTTTTGTGCATAGCGGGTAAAACACAGGTCGTGGTAACAGCTGCCCATGGGGCCAGGAGAGCTGTGTTACCATTTCCTACTCCTCTCTTGAAGCTTGACACTGCACGGAAATGGGCGTAAATGTCCACGACTCTCCACCAGAAAGACTTGCTTCCTGAAGGCTCAGTGATGAAGTTGTATTAAGGACATCAATGTGTTGGAGGTCAGGAGGACGACTGGATCCGCTGGCACAAGTGGCCACAATAAGTTGCCTCTGCAGGGTGCCTGCATAGAGATAGAATGAAGAACATCTGGAAGGAGCTTAGGGGAGAGCTGCGGATGGTTTGGGCATCTGATTAAGATGTCATTTTTCCAACCATGTACTACTTGTAGGAGGTCCAGTGTAAGAGAGGGATAGGTAGGGATTATATATTCCAAATGTGTGAGACATACAATGACATACAATAATTGAATAAAGCTCAAAAACTCCTGTTTTTAACTGGAGCTATGCAGATTCACAGCTGATTAATTTGAAATTAATCACAAGTAATTTAGCTAAAGAAGAGTACCCATAAAAAAGGTGCTTTTGTAGTTATTGTTTACTTAAAAAGGGATAATTTGCAAGGGTAGTATCAGTATGTACGTCAAGAACCATGGCTGTATCAGAGGGCGTTGCCACTACAACCTGCTGTGTTGTGTGAGAAACCTGTTGTGTTCCATACTGTAGCAGCACTCCCAATTACACCACTGGTCTCCTCCCACTACCGTAGTACAGTACATAAATAGTCCAACACATATCTTAAGAAAGTACAGAGTCAGTGGGTTTAGATTGAAAGCAATGAACATTTATAATTATCATCATAATTTACACTTTTTGACATTTGTTGCACATAAATAACTATGTAAACTAGAATGTAAACAGAGACAGTCCTTTGGGGGGATTCTCCAATGAGTTAAAGCTCAAATCAGAGACTGAGACCCTTTGGTCGAAGAGAGAAAGACAATGAAAATGTTTAGATGCACAACTGCCGCAGGAAATCACAGCTGCTGAAGCAACATTAAGTCTTAATGCCATTCTGGCCAGTTCCACTGCTACTGTACACAGTGTAAATGGTATGAGCTTCGGCACTTAAGTAATAAAATAAGGGAGTGGGAGATTGGGGGGGGGGGGGGGGGGGGGTGGCAGTGCATAAAAGAAGGCCGAGGTGCTTTGGTGCATGCTAGTTGATAAACAAAAAAATCTGTATAACAAGAGACCACAGCTTAAGAGCAAAACATTTGATAATATAGATCTTCCCTTCTTCACCGTGGAATTGCTCAAGTCCTTCCCTTGCTCAGATTTTTGGTTTGAAATGAAAACAAAGTGAACTTTGGTAACTAGCATCAAGTGTGAAGCCTGAAGTCAGAGAAGCTCTTTTTCCTTTTGGGTGCTGACATGTTGAAAAACAAAGCATAACAGGAGGAGGAGGAGGAGGAACAGCGAGACAGGTTTCATCAAAGGGCCTCCCATTTGTTGCTGGCCTCCCGAGTCCATTATGTGCTACATGTTGAGCCAACAGGGCATTCGTGTCCGCCACTCCTTTGGACCGCATGAAGAGCTGCACTCCAGTTCAGTTTCTTCTTCTTCAAGTTCCAGAAGAGCAAATAAATAGAAAGCTCCCACCTTCAGCTGTCCCTTCAAACACACACTCACATTCACACTGAGGTAAACGTTGTGAAAAATATACAAAGACATGCCCTTTTTGTTTCATTTAAATTAAGTAGGCAGAAGACAGAGGACACCGACATACTTTTAGGGAACCTTTTAGGAAAACTGCCATTTCCGATGGATAAAACCCTGAAGTTTGGAGACCACCAATTCTAAAGGTCAGAGGTCACAGGACGGATACAGGCAAAGAGAGGAAGACTACAGGAAAATGGCATCAACAGAAAAATGCTTTTACATAGATGTCATCCTGTCATTGTAACCATTTCTTATACTTATTGCTTTTAAAGATAACAAATAAAAAACTGTAATAAATTAAGGAGGTTATACAACAACTAATTGATCAGAGACATTTGGAAAGAGAGACCAAACAATGACAGTAACATTATATTAATTACAGTGGGTAGATGATTGTCTGGAAGTATAATAAAACCTTTAAGTAGTCATGGGACAGTGGTCTTGTAGCCCTGAGTATGCAAGTCCCTGATAGGTCATGATGTCACTCCAGATGATGACCAGGTATAGAATTATTTATTTACAATGGTTGCTCCTGGCAACCCAGGCATGCAGTCTGTGTCAGTGTCAGTGTCTTTAGTGGTCAAAAGTGACTTAAGCGTGATCGACTGACTCCTGCTTGACAGTGACATTGGCAGGAAGCAGTGGAATTGGACTGTGGCGCCGCATTTTGATCACCGATGTCTCATTTGGTGCATCGTATGCACCATAATTGGCAGACAATAGCTCGGTGGAATTTTCTTTGTGGTGGGGATGAAAGTGTGGGGATTTAAGGGCAGTCTCCCTCCACAGCATCCCCAAGACCTGCTTCTCCAACATGGCCTCCATCTCCACCCCACCCTGCAGCTGCTCCAGCTGCTCAGCATGCTCACTGATGTCAAAGCGCTCAATCTCCTCATTGGCGCGATGCACCTCCTCCAAGGCAGCCTGACTGTTGATGGCTGACGTGCCTGGACCAGAGTTAGCTGCCAGACAGTAGCCCTTCATGTGAAGCCGCAGGCTGCACAGGTGGATGTAGTGGCGGTGGCAGTGGGGGCATTTGTGTGGACGCTCTCTGCTGTGCAGGCGCTTGTGCAGCTTGAGGTGGACAAACTGGGTGAACTTAGCTGGGCAAAGTTTGCAGTGGTAGGGCTTCTCCCCTGAATGGAGGCGCAGATGAGTCTTCAGGTTGCTAGTGCTGCTGAAGCGCTTGTGACAAACCTGGTGGCATGAAAGAATTCACTTTAGATGTTTGCTATAACCCACAAGAGGCTGAGGTATGAATACTGAAGTGTTCTTAGCACTCACCTGGCATTCATGTGGTTTCTCCCCAGTGTGGACCAGGTAGTGTTTCTGCAGATGAGCTAGTTGTGTGAAGCCTTTGTTACAGGTCTGACATTTGAAGGGCCTCTCACCACTGTGAACACGGAGATGAACCTACATGAAGGAGAATAAACACGATAGTTTAAAGATGTTCAGAGGAACCATCCAAAACAACTGTCAGTCCGTGAACAAAAGTCTTATTAAGATGCCATCAGAGCACGTGTGAGTTTACATTTACTGATACACCTTCATCTTTAGAACACATTAGTGCCTGTACCTGCCCTGTGACATAATTACATCCTACTTCAATAGGATGGAATGATAAGGAAGCCATAAATCAGCATGGAAATACTTTATTTACAAGGCTACAGACTGCTTCTGAAACCTCACCTTCAGGTTTGACAGTTGTCCAAAAGTCTTGCTGCATACGTTGCACTCATACTTGATTTTGCCATTCTGCTTCTTCAGGGGATAAGGCAGCGCCTTGTAGCCCGCTGAGCCCAAACCGCCACGCTTCACCTTGGTCAGATTGATGGCCTCCTCGTCAGGGCAGTGCTCGCTGGTGTTGTCCAGCAGGGCTGAGGTAGGCTTGGTGGGCACCCGCTCACTGGAAGGGGCTGTGCCTGCTGTTGGGGATCCAGTGGAGGGTGTGTGACCTGATCCGTGTGGGTGAGGGTGCCCGGGGTAAGGGTGGTGAGGCCCTGCTTTGTCCTTCAGTGACGTTGCAGCTGAGAAGGCACTGGCGGGACCATGGAGGAGGAAGTCTCTGTGGGTAGAGATGGAGGATGGGTGGATGGGGTCAGGCACAAGGAAGCGCCTCCCTGCTGTGTCAGAAGGCAGGAGGGGTACGTGGGAGGGCAGGAGGCTACTGTAGAGGGGGTACATCCTGGGAAAGATTCCACCGACTGTAGGGACGCCACCACCAGGAAGAGGGTAGTGGTGAGGTAAGAGGTAGTGCGAGTAAGGAGGTCCTGGAGGGTAGAAGGGTGATAGAGGGGCAGATGGCGGGGAGTAACTTGGGTAAGAACCCAGTCCAGTGGGGTAGAAAGAAGCTGTAGCTGTAACAGGACCAGATGGGCTCCCCTGAGGACTGTTCTCTGGGCTGCTCTTTGCTGAAGGGCTGGGTGTAGCTGAGGATTGGTGGCCTGGTGAATGAGGGTAAGCAAGCGGGACACGTTTGTGACAAAGGAAGTCTTCTGGAATGGGGGCCCTGAGAGTGGGGTAAAGGGCGCGAGGGTGCAAGGGGCGCTCAGGGCTGTCAGCAAAGCATGGGCGGCTGGGAAGAGGCCGACTTGGCTCCCTCTTGGTGCTGTTGTTGCCACGTAGAATAGAGAGGACGCTGTGTTCCCTCTTGGGTGGGTTGGGTGTCACCAGGACAGGTGACGGACTGGAGCCTTCATTTACACACTCCTCACTGCTCACTTGTTGATGCTTCACCTCAAAGAGGGACTGCTCTGGAGAGACACAGACGGAGGAAAAAGGGTAAGACAAGGGTTCTGTGTGTGTGATAATGATTACAGGTTGTACTGGTAAATCAAATATCAGAGATAAACCTCAGAAGTTCTCTTTGGCAAAAGCATGTGTCTGCTGCAGGGTTACAAAGTGCCATTAGTAACTCAGCAAGCCAATTAAGGTGACAGGTTTGACGAACGAGTGTGAGAGGGCGAAGGGGCAAAACACAGGAAGTGAGGCTTGACAGCTGCCTTTGGGCGTGCTGTGGTAAATGTATGTGTGTGTCTATACAGTCAAGATAAAGTCAAAATGATGGCAGGAGCTGATGGAAAGGATTCCGCCTCTGGATTTGTCCTCTATCCGCGCACACACACACACACAAAGGCCTCTGTCTGATTTGTTGTCTCTTGTACTTTTGGAGAACACACACATTCTTGATTGAGCTAGTACTCTGGACCAGAAGGGTGATTGTTTCCAGGTCAAAGTTTAAAGTCGAGGGCTTCCTCCTCAGTCACTCACACCTACTGTCTCCTCTGCATGATGAAAGAGCGGATTAGGACGAGAACTCACACATATAAACTCTAAAAGCCCTCGGATGTCAGCTTACAGCACATCTCCGTTGTTAAATGGCTGCAGTCTGGCCCTTAAAGTGCCGCTGTCTATTATCTATAAGCTCTTTTATGGCCCAGTCAACTCTTAACTGTGAAGTTGCCCTGTGTGTGTGTGAGAGAAAGTTAATCCTTGGTACCAGCGCTTGCGGAGTTTCACCCCCACACCAACACAGTCCCTTGAATCAGTAATTTAGCAGCAGTGAGCAAACACTGAGGTTATCAGGTAGTCGTCCTCCCCCTCTTCTTCCTCCTCCCTCCTCCTCTTCCAGAAAAAAAACAGGGCGGCCATATTGGCGATATCAATCTGTCAACACGGCCCTTCTGCCAGGAAGTTCAAGTAGTCAACAGAGTGGAGGGAGCTGTGACTCCCTCCTCCAGCTTTTTACTCTTCTTTTTAATTGTCAAATATATCAGTGGAATGACTGCCACACACACACACACACACAGTATCTGGTAGCAACCATGTTTGAGATCAAAAGAGTGGGTGTGAATGTGTTGGCATGTCTCACTCGCTTATGATTGCCAATGTGTGTGTGTGTGTGTGTGTGTGTGTGTGTGTGAATAGGCAGAGAGTTATTTTGGCAGTGGAGTGTCTTTGCACACACATGGCTGACAGGTGCTGTCAAGTGCTAACACTTAAAGAATGCTAAATGACAATGGCAAAAAACAAGAGAGCAAAGAGGAGAAAGTGAGCAAGTGAGCGAAGCAGCACACACACACACACACACACACACACACACACACAGATAGATAAGATGAACCGACCCTGCTAATTTTTTAAAACCAGAATGTCATAAGAGGAATAAATGTTATATTTTAGGATGGAAATTAAAACCGCTGATTTGTAAGAATTAGGAAAAAATAGTCAGAGGGAACTGATGACAGAGGTTTACTGTAAATGCTGTCATGGCACCTCCTCTTTTAAAACAACACGGTCACATCTGTCAAATCTACACCAGCTACTGTGGAGAGTGATATGGGGTGGAACATTCAGTCCACGCAGCAGCAGACACGAGAGAGGGTGTCAGAGATGTGCGCTCACTCACCTTTTGCCCTTCTATCAAGGTTTCGGTTGAACGTTTAATTACTCAGAAACATTGTGGTTTTCTTGGTTTTAGTCATGACTATTTTTCACTGAAGAGTTAAAACTGCAGCGGTCCACACCAACAATCAACAGTCATTTTAGAACACACAGACAGAAAAGTGATGGAAATAAAAAAAACATAAAAATGTTCCTGTGGTGTCAGCTATTAATGCCACTGACAGGTCAGCAGGCGTCTGTGGGGGTGAGGTGACGCTAATTAAAAGAACACATATACTGTAAACACACAGGGTTTGGTGATTGAAGGGGAAAGAGGCACGTGTGTGTGTGTGTGGAGAGACGGGTGAGGGGGGCAGGGGGCAGTGGCGATTGGAGGGGGTGTTACCTCCTGCCTCCACCCCCCAGGTCATGCGCATTCTTCCCTGGGCAGTGGAGTCTCTCAGGCTGGATCCTCTGCCACTGCTATTAGCCTGCAGTCACACCTGGAAATCCCGCTCTTGCTCTTTGTCCTTCTCTCCACTCACTCACTCTTTGATCAGCTCAGAGAGGTGGATGAGTGCAGAGTGTCTGCTGTGTCATGAGTGTGTGTCTGTGAGAGGAATGTTGCTGTTTGTGTGTCTGGAAACACACACACACACACACACACACACTCAGAGGCTTGGATTCAGGCTCTGATGGAGCCAAAAGGTGATAATAGTGCTGTAGAAATATTTCATGTGTTTTTTGGGCTGATGAGTCTCATACATACACACACACACACACACACACACACACACACACACACACACACACACACACACACACACACACACACACACACACACACACACACACACACACACACACATCCAACGGTGGCACTGACAGAGATGAAAGGTTGTAAGTTTGTATTCTGCATGTGTGTGTGTGTGTGAGAGGGAGAGAGAGAGAGGGAGAGATAATGACAGGCTGAGGTTTGGAGAGGAAGGAGACACAGCGACACTGAAAAACTCTGTGGGGCTTTAAGAGTGGCGACAGGGCGCAGGGACGGACACACCTCCTACATCAGTCTGCTGTTCTCCTGGACTTCAAAAGGTCACTTACTGAGTTTCTGCATCATCAGCTCTCCAGAAGGGGGATAGTGGAGGCGCCGGGCGAAGTCGTGGCAGTACCAGACGAGCAGTTCAGCGCCAGCTGGGACAGGCTTCACCGTGTAGAAGTAGATCTCCATGCCGTTCTGACACGCTGCCAGGTTCTGCTCCGCTGCTGAGTGGGCCGGGTTCACGTACCGCATCCAGTTGGAGCGTGTCTCATCCAGGCCGTCGACAAAGTGGTGGAACTCACCGTCTGTATAGATCTGGAGCAAGAATGACAGGAAGTGTAAAGTTACCACTAAGCCAGAATAACAATGTGTGTGAAATTTGTCCTATCAGGTTGGAGAGACCCAGCAGAGAGGAATTCGCTCTCCTTAATTTGGTTCCTCACCATGCTCCTTTGATCACTGTCTAATAAATACGGGCAGACAAAAAGAGTGGTTGGGATAACACACACACACACACACACTAGCTCCTTTTTTTCATGTGAGAAAGTGAGATATGAGCATGAATGGGACACCTGCTGTCTTGTGTCTCGTATGTATGTATGTACGTACACACACACACACGCACACACACACACTGGTCAGGTAGGTGGTTTGCATTCACGCACCCGCTCACTGTCACTTACCAGCAGTGAAGTGATGGAACAGATCTGTTAAAGCGGGTGCATGTCGTCTTACAGGAACCACAGTGTGACATGTTGTTTGTGTGTGTGTGACTTCACATCCCCATCACACACACACACACACACACACACACACACACTGAAAAACAGCATTTCCTGTCGAATAGCATCACAGGGTGGTGTGTCTCCAGCTTCTGAGAAAGTGTGCGGACTCACCCGCCAGAAGTACTTGCGGTTGGCATCTTTGGGGACGCTGTCGGCCGTGTAGATCTCACCCACCAGGGGACCAAAGCGGGTTCCTTTGGGGATGTACTCCCTGCTGCACACACCAGCTACCTGCAGGAAGACATGCACAGGCGAGGTTAGATGAGAACGTCTTTGAAGTGGCTTGTGTGTGAGGATGTGTCTCTGTGAAGTCTGTACATCTTTTTCTGTCTTTGCAACAGAGGATAATAAAAGCATGACCATACTAAAACAGGAACCGAGAGCTAGAATTTATCTTGTTTGATGTCATGGAACACAGATGTACTGCTGCAATATGAGTAAAAAAGTGACTCTGTAATTTATTATTAGTGTTTAAATGATGTTAATCTGATTTTACACAGGTCTAGAGCAATACTAAAGAAATCATCTGAAATCAAAACTGTCTCACTGAGGTGTTTTAAATATGGATATTTTGCGGTTTTGCTCCACATATTATATAGTTGACAGAGAAAAATCTACAGAGACATCATTTGACATCATATTGTTTTTTCGTGTAACATTTGTGTAACATTTTTTTTGTGTTCTGTCATTAAGTGTCACTGAGTCTTATTGTACACATCAAACAGCTGTTAGCGAATGTGAAGATTAATGAAGTCCACACTTTGAAAAAACTCAAGTCAACTGGGAAACTCAAGAAAAAAAGTGAGGGATTATATGGCGACTAGACATGAGACTCCAGCCGTGGATGATGCACAAGCATATTTCACCCACACAAACATCTTTCCCAAACTCTGTTGTTCCCTAGTGGCACAGGAAATCCCCCTTTTTCCGCACCAGAACAGACTTATTAGCAGTCCTTCACAATGCTCTCTCTCTTTTCCTTCAGTTTTGTTTGATCAAAGAGACAGACCTCCGATCCTCAGCCTTTCCCCTCTTCCTCCGTAAAATAAATATGAACTGATAATCTATCAGCTGGGGGACAAAACAAAAACACCCCTCTGTCTTCAGGGTCTCCCCGCCGCTTCCTGTTGATAAGCCCCTGATGAGAAAATCGATGCGATCATGCTGCTTTTCACTGAGAGACTCGCAAACGTTTGGACCTTTTGACCTGTAGTCACACTCTTTTCATCCCATCTGGACTTCCTGCTTGTCTAATCTGAGACTGTAAGCTCTGAAACAAATCACGGTTTGTACGTTTTGCCACAGCGATCAGTGTTCCTCTAAAACTTTGAGATATGCAAAATTTAGCAAACGTTCCAAAGCTTCTGGGAGTCAGTTGATACCTGGCTGGGGAGCAAAGCTCAGCACACTTCAGATAAAAGGTCACGAGGTTGTAAATTGGTTAGTTGGGAAACATTTACAGACATTTTTTTTGGTTGAGTGTAAATGGATGATTCTGGCTGACAAAAGTCATATAACCGCCACAAAATCAATTCATACACGGAAACAATAGTTCCTCTGTCCTAAAGTTTAAAGCAGACATTTTTTTCAAATACTGAATGTAAAACTGGTCCACAGTCATCTGCTCCAGTCAGACAGGACTGAGACGCTTCATCGGCTGAAAGAATAATTAGTTTAAACTGTGAATCATGTGCCGCCACTTGAGTGGAGTCATAAAATCAAACCACAGCGCTGGAAATGAACGACAGACCTCCAGATTAAGAGGCAACACATTAACGTTTTGATGTTTCCAGGTGTCAAAATTCACATTAGAACTTTTGCTCCATTCAGCAGTTTGTCTGTCAACTGCACTGTGACATGTGAAATGACTCCCCCTACCTACGGGGACAGCTACTGCTGCTACAGCATTCTCACTCTCTCTCTCTCACACACACACACACACACACACATAGCCACACATGCACGCACGCACGCACACACACAAACACACAGTATCCTGCATCCTGCATCTTCATCAGACTGTATCCATCTGTGAAGACTCATACATGATGTGAGGATAGCTAGGTGTGTGTGTGTGTGTGTGTGTGTGTGTGTGTGTGTGTGTGTGTGTGTGTGTGTGTGTGTGTGTGTGTGTGTGTGTGTGTGTGTGAG
>CAAKHB010001032.1:10470-26488 GCA_901007665.1 Aeoliscus strigatus
AGTATGTAAAACGCTGCTCAAATATACAAGTCTTGTTGCAGAAGAATCCACATACCATCATAGTTTATTACCACATGGATCATATGACGGTATAATCCTTACAGTGGAAACCACAAAAAAAGTACATCCAGGTACGAGAAAAGAGGAAATGGATGTAAGAACACAGAGGCTGCCACACTGTCAGTGTGTTTCATCTCTGAGGACGATACTGGACTACTAGCTAAGTATTAAATAGATAGTGACACACATGGTAATACACAACAAGTTTGAAGAAAGGGAGAGAGACTTGAACACAGTAAAGAGACGAAACTGAAACAAAATCCATAGGCATTAACGAAGAGAAGGAGCGAGAAAATGTAAAGTTCCTCATTAAAATAAATGAATATGCTGCTTATTTGTACAGAAAATACAAAACCAAACTCCTGCACCTTTGTCCTCTGTCAGTTATCTTGTGTGTAACAAATATTGACTGAGTGCTACAACTCAGACATGACATAACTCAATCCTTAATATCCATGTGGGGCTCCAACACAACCAGTGACACTTGTCGAGAGAACATCAATCTTCAAAGGTTGCCAGGCAACAGCACTGCATTGTTCACAATGACTATTCAGACAAAAAAAAAAGAAACAAATCTGTGTCTTCCCTGAATACACCATTGTGATGAATAAACTGACTGGATTCACAAGCATCTCAGATCACCTACTCATGACTGCTAACTGGACGTTTGGGAGAAACGGACCAAGCAATGAGGTACGAGTAACGAGCACCGATAATCGGAGGTTTAGCAGTATAAACACAGACCTCTGCCAAGCAGCTCCTTTACACCCATACTCCATTTCCACCCAATGTTCTGGTCCTATCTGACAATGATAAGGAATCCTCCGAACCAGATGGGAATCATCTGTTCCTTGTCCTATTATTTCCTGACAGTTTCATTAAAATCTGTTCATAACTTTATGTTAAGTTACTTTGGTAACAGACAAACAAACAAACTCCTTGTCAGAGGAAAAAAAGAAAGCTAACGATGTAAAGGTTGTGGGTAATAAAATGGCTAAAAAATGATTTTAAGGGTGACATGTGAATTCATCATTTCTTCCACAATAATTCATGTCATTTCATCACCACTGAGTTCACGCTTTCTTCACAAAACAGTAGGTAGAGAAGTTTATCTAACTAATGTTACCATTGATTTCATGTAAGATTCAGTGTTAACAATCCAATCCAGTGTTAACAAACAGGCAGGAAAGTAGAACGGGATGCTGCCAACTGCCGTGAGTTCATGGTCCCATTAACAAAGACAGGGCATCGCAACAAACTGTTCACAGACAGGCATCACTTTCTGTTCATAACAGATTGTGCTCAACGTGCAGAACACATCCGATTAACATTCAGTTTCCAAATCACCTCCAACCAACTCCACAAAGATGGATGAGTACACACCCACACACACAGTGTGTATGTTTTGTGTGGGGGGATTATTGACCAGGGCAGAACAGATGTTAATCTGCCTGTTGAGAAGGAATCTTCATCACATGCGTCTGCAGTTTAAAGACACAGATGGTAAAAATGAACAGACGCTTGAAAATGATGCACTCCCTCTCTGAGAGCTTTGTTCTGTTCAGGAACAGTTATCTTCTCACACAAGGTCACATGTTGTCAATCTCTTTTTATAACCGGCAGTTGACTTTGAGCACAAACAGAACAAGGATCATTACACACCCAGGTGAGCCTTTTCAGGGTCAAGCCCCACTGAAATTTGTCTCTGAGGCCGTTCCTGTTTGTAACTTGATTGAGTTGAAATCCTGGATTATAAAGATTAAAACACAAAAGATGGCTGAGGTTGATTTGATTTATCAGTCGTTGGATGGTCTGGCAGCAAGAAATGAACAGCAGCACACAAGAAACTCATAAGTGGAGGCTGATTAACTGAGGCAGGTGTGAAGCAGCAAGAAACGGTGAACGAAAATGTCACCAGATTGATTTGTGAAAGACAAAATTAATACTGCGCATACTGCGAATACTCTTTTCTGATTGGCTGGCAGCCGTGCGTTTAAAACCGTTTAATGCACACGTAGATTGGCTCCAGGTGAACCATCCGAGGCGCAACCTTGACAATAAACAGAACACGAGCAGAGCAGCTGTCAGAGGCAACAACAACTGGACATTTGACGAGGAAAACAAGTAAAACGGATGGTTTTAGCATTTCTTTCAACTTGTCTGGAGAGTACAACAATTTAGACGAGTGGGATGATGATGAAAAAGAAAGACAAAAGTCAAGCAAAAAACGGCACAGGGAAGTGACATTTGAAGAGCCACCTGATGGGAGTCAGCGCTGGATAACAGTAACAACAAAAATGAATGGCCACAGTTCCGTTTCTTTGGCAAATGACCACAGCATAAGCTGGTTAATCAACGCCTACGCATGCGTTAAACGGTTTGTGTCCGGTGGAACTTCGCCCCTGTGTTGTACCTTAACCTCCCTGAGGCCTGAGCTTTAGTTTGGTGTGCATTATTATTCTTCCTTGCTATTTGGGACTACCAAAAAATTAAATAAAAATAGTAAAAATTAAATGAAAAATTAAAATTAATTGATAAATTATTAATTAATCATAAATATAGTAATAATACATTTGTATAGCACTTTAAAAAATCATGGTGCTGAAATATATTATCCACATATGTGTACGCAGAGCCTTAGGAGGTAAAAACCTTTGAAGCACACCTAGTTGTTAATTAGCCCTAACATGTACACATGTGCATATTAGCACTGACATGCACTCAGTTGGAGCAACAGTCCTGCCCTAACAAAGTCAAAGCTCCAACATCACCTCTGTGCCTCTGTGACTCTTCCATCTTGTTCTTGTAATTGAGATAAATCACTGTTTTAGAGAAGAAAGAAAACAGGCCAGGCTGGTACAAGACCTCGTGGCATCTGGTAGTAGTATTGCTACCCATACAGACACCATAGTTGTACAGAGTTGGAGGAAAACATCCCTGCTTCTCCCCATCACACTGTACAACAACACACTTCGAGAAACATATTTTGCACAGAACAAGAACAATGACATTATTCATCTGCTCTTTCATGTATCATTGGACAGATTTTTGTACATTTAATATTCAATATTCACTGGCATCTGTTATAGGATGTAAAACTGTACATCTTATTAGGATCTATTCATCCCTGCCAGCATACATCTGTCTCTCGCTCTTTCTGTTACCCAAATCCACAGTCGCAATTTCATCATCTCCTCCATGCTGTACATTGTTTATGTGTTTGTTATGTTATGGTAAAAAAAATGCTGCTGCAGCAGTTTTATATCCCATATCGAAGAAGTACTGAATTGTAATGGAAAAGAACCTGTCTGGAACTAAACTGAGAAAGGGTCATTAGAGTCACCCTGACGTAAAAAGAGGTTGAGATTGCCAAAGTAAACGGCTGTAATGTGCACTTCTCTTGAAGTGCAACACTGCATAACAGCGACGTGGGCACTCAAGACCGACCTTTTGCGTCACCCCGGGTTTACACTGGAAGCAGCTGCGTCGCTTCGCAGCTGCACTCGTGATTGTGGTCATTCACATCAGACACATGGCGGCACAATTCAGACATGTCCCAGAAGTGACCTTCTCTGGACATTTCTGTCAAATCATATTTCTGAGTTGACATTTGCTGGTTTGCTGAAAGTTGTCTTCGCCACTTTCCTCCTGGCCATGGATGTACCAGTCACATTTTCCAGTCTACTTCTGCCTTATTGCAGTTACCACCAAACTGAGCTGAGGGGAAAGTCATGTCAATACCACCGTATTAACCTTACGACTGTGCCATAGACCTTCCCCTAAGATCATTGCCCCCTAAAGTTAGCATAGACTCCCTGACAGTTCCTCATTATTCATTATCATCCATAACAGGCGACCAATGGAAGTCCCTCCAGCCCAGTATAAACTATCATGGTTTATAAGATATATTTCTTCGTGTATGCAAATGAAATGTGAAGTCTGGTCAGCAGCTTCTTTAGAGGCTGCTCAAGAAACCATTTTTCGCCAAGAGCTTCATTGCAGCTCTGTCCTCCTCAGCTTCGTCACTCTTGACAGCACACCGATTGGCCCTTTCAAGGTCAGTGTTGTGGGTGAGTGGACAGTCCCTTTCAGTGGTGAACAACTGCAGGCATTTCTTGACTTGCCGATGTCCACGGAAGGGTGATCAGAAATTACAGCAAGTGGCCAGGCCATCGTTGTTGTCTGATCACTTCTACCATGAACTTTATCTCATCATCCAAGGTTGTCCAGAGGAACAATGATGATGTACACCATGAGTCAGTGGCAGTTTACCTGGACTTCGAGAAACAAAGCCTTGGGCCAGCTATTAAACTATTATGTACGTGGACAACCCATAAAAACCTGAAATATATGCAACCGGCCAAAAGACTCGTTTGACAGGAAGTGGGCTCCAGTTTTTAGTTGTAAATTTCAGCTCAACAGACCTCACCGACTGTCTGCAGGGTGTTTGCCACAAGGTGTCAAACTGGGTGGGACAAAATGTCTAGCTTTCCAATTCAGATCTTCTCCTTTGAGTAGAATCGGGCAGTTCATCTGTCAGGTTTCTGGGGTGTTCCCCATCTGTGAGATTGCCTTCAAATTAATCTCCCTAGGGATCATGAGAATCCACCAAATGTTTTGACATGTCCAACATTAATCCTGCCAAGAGGAGTCCCCTGTTGTTTCCCCCAGTGCAAGCTGTGCAAGTACAGTCCTTTGTTTTGCTATTTCTCAACAGATTGTCCTTGCTCTCCGATCCTTTCTGTCATATCAACTCTAGGGTAGGTTTGTTTTTGTTTGGGCTATTACTCTCTCTCTCTCTCTCTCTCCTAGTCCAGCCAACCCCACCCTCATACTTGCTCTCTCTTTCATGTCTTGTTTGAATGACAGCAGGCTGGCTGGCAGCACAGCAGGGGAGTCTGGCAGCTTGTTAAACACTTTCTACAACAGTCCCAGTAATTTACAGAGCCTGTGAGTGAGTGTTGATCAGGAGAAGAACCCCGCTGGCCACAACAGGATGGGTGTGTGAGTAAAACTCTACAGCAGGGGTGTCCAAACCGGTCCCAGAGGGTCGCCTATCCTGCAGGTTTTAGATGTCACCCTGCTACCACACATCTGATTCAAATTCTGGGTACCAAGGGCTGGTTTGGACACCCCTACTCTACAGTAAGGTAATACAATTACTGCAGATCATAGAGATAAAACTGTTGTGCTGCTGTGATGCAGTCTATTAAGGGAGTATTAATACACTTAAATATATTATTTTGTGGTGTATTTCATATGTTGGATATACTATATCTACTGCATTCCTCTCTCACCGCTAACTTTCATGAAGTTGTGAAAAAACACAACACAACTGATCCAGATGGTGTGAAGAGCCATCTCATCAAAATCATAAATTAACATGCAACAATCGCTGGTAATGCTTTGCTCAAAAAATTCAGCAAAGCAATAAAGCTAGAATTTAAATGCAAGACCGTCGCATTGTAGAAAATAGAACCTGGGAGGGGCGGTGTGGGGTAAATACACATTCTCCCTCCGATTCAGACACGCTATGATGAGTGACCACTCATAGTGGTGTCGACAACCTTTGGATCTCCTACCTCATTGGAGATGGAGGATTTCTGTCCTCATGTATCCTGTACGTCAGAATGACGGTCCAGAGACCCATCAGTTTGAGACGATACAACAGACAGTCGCTGCTGCTGAGGTAGCCGACGATGAGGACTGAGGACATGGAGGGACAGGAGCAGTTGGGAGCTGTCTCGGATTGGTAGTGGCTGGAGTTAGTGTTGAGGATTTTCCGTGTCCAACTGGAAACAGGTGCAGGCCAGAGACGGCTGTACAGCCAGGATACGAACTCTGCTGAACCATTCAGGCAACGAGCTAAAAAAGCTAACTGATGTAAATGACTATCTAAAACACACCAAGTTCAACTAACCTGCGAGCTAAAGCTAACGTACCTACAACTATTTGGAAGATCTAACTGCTCTGAATCCAACCTACTCTCGAGTTAGCTAAGAGGGAATCATTTTACAGTAACGGGGAGCAGCGTTGGTGGTGACGTCAGTTAAAGTTAATTTAGATGTAATAACCAAGTTTCAACCTCTAGATGGCACTCCACATGCTGTACTGATTTGATACTAATATTATGTACTAATTCAATACTTTCTAATTTCGTTATTTAAGATTGCCATCAAGATGTGATGTTGTACAGTTAAATACTGCATCACAGATGAATGTATCAAGAAAATACGTTAAGCTGGATATTCGTACTTCCAGAATGATGCTTGAATCATAACAAATGTGCAAATGTCTCACAGATCCTTATTGATTGTCGTCATTAGATAGTAGTGATGTTATTCTTCTCTATGTTAGTCTTTAATATTGTGTTAAATTGTGTGCCAGTAGTGTCTAGCTCATATACAGGGTCAGTGTTTCATGAACATGATTCTTTTCACATAATATTAATAGAGTTGCCAGTGGTAATTCCCAACTAGGACTTCCTCCCTGCTGGTTGACTGGCTGCACATGAGGCAGGTTCCCTGAATCCCTACTCTGCGCTAGGCCACCTAATGTAAATGATGGTATTTAAAAGCATTCTTTAAGCTGCAAGGGTGTAAACCAGGTACACTTTTATTTGTTTCACCAAACAAATTGTCAATGAGCTGCTCGTGTTCAAGAACCATCATACGAACACAGTATGATAAACCTAACCACAGCAAAAAGCCTCGGGGTTCACACAGGATGCTCCTGTAGGCTGGGGCTCCCCCAAAAATAATAACCATATCATACATGTATCTGGTCTGTCTCTGTTCAACAGTCCAGGATGCACCCTCCCTTTCACCCAGTGTCAGCTGGCAGTAGCTCCAGCATGTACGTTCTTCTCAGACCTGCCAGCTCTTTCTTCTTTATTCTAAACCAGGAAACGTCCTACACACCTCATGTTATTGTCAGTTTCCACCTTAGTCAGCTGTTTTCATTTATTGACTTTTGGTTCCATTTGGTTTATTCATTAATAAATAAGCTTTTTAGTGATGCACAATATGGATTTTTAACCAATATTTGCCTGCATTATATGACCAGCAGTATAACCAATAATTCTGTTCACAATTATAATTTAATCATTTCGATTTAGATTAACTACTATTTTAAAATCTACTAATTTAAAGGCTTTTGCAGAGCGATATGCTGACATTGCTGCACAACCTGCAAAGCATGACAACATGACATGATACTCTTGCAGCAGAGACAGGATGTGTTTATTTATACACATCTTTCATGGATTTCAAATAAAAAGTCAGACAGTATTTAACAACACAACTGCTTGACAAGGAAGTTTTGTTCCGTTCCCCTTCACCTGCAGGAGCCCCATTAATTAATTTGGATTGATTCGGATTCAGATTAATTTATTGGGTCAAATTTCTTTGTCAGAATAATTAGTGATATTAACAAAAGGTTAACACGGGCCAATGAATTATCTCTCTGAACATATCGTACAGCTCTAGTCTTCTATGTGTGTTTGGATCCACGTGCCTGAACAAATCAGCGGACACAGCAATGTCCCCTTGCTCGTTCAGTCTCTTGCTATTCCGGAGGCACTGGCAGTGCAGCTCCCTGCAGCGTTAGCTGACCCTGTCAGATGAATGCCTGTTCCCGGCCCTGAGCCGGCACTCGTCCTGACCAGCATGAGCTTGGCAAACATCCGTTACAAAGAGCTTCTGCCTGAAGGTGTGTCAGTGTATGTTGTCTGTTATTCTGATACGGTTGAGCTGTCATAATAGATCAAATGAAAAGAAATACAAATATAAATATATACAGATACTGTTGTAGTTTGAATGAAAAAAGTACAAGAAAGCACATGCTGGAAGGTAAAACATACAGTAGGAAGGACCTTTGATACCTGGAGGCTTTGTTCAGGTCGACTCCCCATTCTTACCTGTCACCTCACAACTGGTTATGACAAAACAAAAGCGTGTCCAAACAATACAAGTATGTGTTCTCACCCAGCACACTGAGCTCAGCGTTTGCAGTGATGTTGTCGTTCCTGTTGGCGGCTGTGCAGCTGTAACCACCAGAGTCATCGTCTGTTACACTCCTGATCATCAGGTTGCTGCCTGCCAGTAAAGCGTACTTCTTATTCCTGTAGAGAGAGTAAGAGTTGTGTTCTTCTGTTGCTTCTTTTAAACAAAGACAAAGTAGTTATTAATGCTAAAATGACATTTTTGTTCATGTTATAAACCCTATCAAAAGACCACTAAGAAGGCCACCTGTTAGTGGAGTTTTACACTTTCAGAGACATTTTAAAGGTAACTCGTTTAGCACCTGCTCTGTCGAGGTTCCAAACGAGCTGAACCGATACTAAACATGACATCTACAGAATGAGGGCCTCTGTTTTGGTGAGAGACCACCAAAGAGAGAGGAACGTCCCAAGCGCTTCCTTCAGCACCAGAATCTCCCGGCAGGTTTATCTGAAATAGCGTTACAGGCTTTGTTCCTTGTCTCATTTAACTGGCTCAAGTGTGCAGTAAATACACTATGGTCCATTAATGATGCACAAACGTTCACAAAGAGCTGGACGGAGCGACACTGGAGTGTAGTTCCGTCTCTGTTATCGTGTCCTGCTCTGTCTTTTTCTGTTTATGTGACAAAAATCTACAAACTGAGCAGCAAGTTCACCATCTCCCCCGTGTCCTACATTGTTTATGTATTAATGTTGCATATAAAACGCTGTCAAGGCAGTTTCGCGCAGCCATTGTTGAGACATCTGCAGTCACAGTCAGGAGCTACTGAACTGTGTTAGAGCTGGAACAGAGCTGGAACTCCCAGATGCAACTCCTCACTGCTAATTTTCACATTTCTGAAAATATGACCAACAGAAGATGGCAGTGCTCTATGGTAGATGCAATAGTATCTCTCACTCTCGTTAGGATTTGCGTAAGTGTCAAAATTTGTTTTGGAATCTGTTGCACACACAGAAATGCCTCCACAAACACCAATGACAGGTCAAATAATGCACACGTCTCATACATAACAAACAAGCAATCATGTCATTTTGCACACTAATTCTAATGTTAAAAATAATAAGGTGCAGGTCCAGATATTATATATAACCCTAACCCTATATATTATTAATTCAATTAAATTCAATTAATTAATGACATGAATTAAAATATTATTATTATTATGAATAATAATAATTGTTATGGATTTTCGCTGCCAATATTACCACAAAAATGTGCCTGTCTGTCTGTCTTGCTTATCGCTCCCCCTGCTACTGTCCTCTGCTTCTGCCTTTCTCCTCTAACTCTATAAACTGGTGCTGTACAGATATAATATGACATGTGAATGTGGGCTTTTGACTGCTCCCTGCTGGGCAATCTGATGATGTATACTGCTGGTCACCAGGAATCACTTCATTATGGGATAATGTGTATTTATGAAGACAAACAGACTGTCAATTAGACTGACCAGCTCTGAATCAATTCCTCTCCTCGTCTCCACTGAAAGCTGGGGGTCGGGTATCCGATGGCAGAACATTCTAGCACAGCATCGGTTCCCAGCAGTGCTGTAACTCTGGATGGACGCTGGAGGAACTGGATGTTCCTGCTCATGCCAGGCTCTGAGAGAGAGGGAGAAAGAGAGAGATGAGTGTAAACCAATGTGAATTTTATTGAATTCCATTCATTTCCTACACTTAGATCATTCTGCTGTCAATTTCAGGCAAAGTTATCTTTGTTGCTATCTTTCTTTATGAGACAGGGAGCTCAGAGAATAATTGGTTTCAGGCATCTATGTCACGATCATGTTGTGTTTCTTTCTTACTTCCCGAAGTAGTTCATTTTTTTTTTCTTTTAAACCTTTGCTGCCCAAACATTTGATTTAAAAAAGTAACATTCAAATAAGTAGCAGATGCACCTGTCAGTTTAGATTTTTTGTGATTCACAAACATATACAAGGATGTAATTGGCAAGTACATGTGTCATGAGTTAGGCGATTTCTCGCAGAGAGTTTCTGTGCATGTTAGTAAATGAGGCCCAAGGTGTGGAAAACGGGAACAGGAACACTTCAGAGCCAGAGCCACTGTGATGAAATGAGTTACGCTCAGCTGTAGTCTAAGTGATGAAGAGGACAATGTTTGAACTTATTTAATTGAATACGTGTGAGGAGAATGAAACACTGTCCCAAAGACTCCCTGCAGATGTATGCTGTCGGTATTTTTCATGTTACAATGTTTTGTTACATCAGTCACAATAGAACTGCTGGTGTTCCACCTCTCTGTAACTCCACTTGACATCTGAATTCACATCGCATCAGTAACATTTTGAATTTGTTTAAAGCAGACGGTCGAGATAAATTGTCTGGAAGTGTGTGTGTATGTGTGTAAGCTCAGTCACCTGGCAGCACATGGAGCTCCGCGTCTGTCCCTGTCCTGATGCTGCCAGGGTTGTCTGCCAGACAACGGTATGTGGCAGAGTCAGGTGGCTGGACACGGCTGACCTGCAGGGAGCCAGAGGGCAGCACTGCCAGGCGGGAGTCAGGTTCAAAGGTCAGTGGCAGATCTTCTCGGTTTTTCTGCCAGCGGATGACAGGTGTCGGGTCGCCTGAGACCTCACAGCGAAGCAGGGCGGTGTCGCCCAGGTATGAAGAGACTGACTCGGTTGGGACGACAACCTTCAGTGGGCCTGGAGAAAGAAAGATTCATGAAAAACATAAGATAATGGCATCAGTTGACAGCGTGACTCCACGTACATGTACGGAGAACTGAACCTACTACAGAGGAGCTGAGATGACAGTAAGCGTTTCCCAGGTTGTCAAGATGAATAGAATTATAAGGGTAAACAGCAAGAGGAGTGAGACAGAACAGACAAAAGACAAAAACAGCATAGACAAACAGTGTCCAAACATCTCTGAGTACATCTACTACATAACGAACCAGGCACCCTCTCTCCTCCTCCCTCATACACACTGATGGAACAGTTAGATCATTCTACTGAACATGCATAAGTGAAATTTTACAATTGGAATATTATTGTGCCAGCCTTTTTGTATCTGTACTAAACAAAGTGACAAAAGAAATACTACAAAATTAGTGCTAGGCAACGATATATATATATATATATATATATATACACACACACACACACACACACACGCATATATATGAATATCATATATAATATCATTAATATAAGGGAAAACCTTACACAAGGGAAAGCTGGGAGCAGGTTGAGCTAGAGGAGGGAGGGAGTGAAGACCCAGAACTGAACAAATACAGCAACAAACGCCGAAAACACACAGGGGGCATATATAAACAAGAAAAGATGAAAACGAATTAAACACAACATGACACACTGGGAAACAGCAATAGCCAAAAACTAAAGCCTCCAAATAAGGAACCAGTCCACATGGGACCGAATAACCAGAGGTCCACTTTGGATCAGTTTACTGACTGACAGTCAAGTTGTGTGCAATGATCAGAAGGAAGCGTAGACATTGCACATAACATCAATGCAGCAGCATTTAAAAAACATGATGGGAACATATTCCTGAAAGAGGTTTGCATTTGCACATCAAGACTACGCTGCTTTTATGGAAAAGAAAAGCACCTTCAAAGTGTAACAATAACACAGTTATTGTTTCTGGGCAGCAAAGGGGATCTTTTAGATTCAAAGGATCATGTCTCCAAGGAAACAGACGAGTTTAAAGATATATATTTATTGACTAACCACTAATATAATAAGAAATAAAATGAGAGACACAGAACGTAGAAGAAGACAAAACATAAATTCTGGGTGATGTGATAGGAGAAAGTTACTGATCAATTATTAATCCCTTAATAAGTGTGTGTGTGTGTGTGTGTGTGTCAGGTACTGGACTTTTGACATCAACAATTGCAAGTAGCTCAGAGATGTAACATCCAACTTGACTTCAGGAGTTGAGGCTGCAACCCAGTGGTGCTCGATTCTACATGTGATGTCTCCAAAGTGGGTCGTCCTTGAATGGTGTCGTGTTCTCCAGATGTGAACGAGGTTTTAAGCAGGTATGAACGCGGCATGTCACCAGAGACAGGCGCAGGCTGCTGGGGTGTCGTGGTGGAGGTGCTAGGATGAAGCTGTTGGGTGTCAGGTTGTCAGGGATGTTTTCAGAGCCGACACATTGTCTTTCAAATCGGCAGTAAAAGTCGTTCAGTTGGTTGGCCAGTGGCTGTTGGCTCACAGAGAGGGGGGCTACAGGTTTTTGGTTGTCGATCTGCCAGAGTCCTTTCCAGATAGCTGCAGTCAAAGTTTGTCAGCGTACAGCCTCTTAGCCTCTCTCACTGCCCTCTTGAATCTGTACTTCACCTTCGTGTATCTGTCTCCTAAACGCCTCCTCCATCTGCCACCTGAACTGTCTGAGTTTAGGACTGAAACAGGGTTGGTCATTGATGAATGAACCGTTTTTTTTTTCGTTTTTCATTTTCCATAATCTGAATATTCCTAACTTTTTGTGAGTAGTATATTTTCTCTTGATAATCATACTTGAATCACACCCATTGTTCCTTCCTTTGACAACTGTGCTAGCGAGAGAACATTCATTTACATGCACAAGTGAAATTTTACAATTGGAATATTTAGTCTGGTAGAATACAGACTGCAATGCAGAATGCAATGGTGACATCTATATATCAATCAATAGAATAATTCAATTGAAAAATGGGATTAACCTGTAAGGGTGTGTGCTAAATACATTTTAGAATTACACTTACCATTCAAAAGAAGATGCCCTTTGATTTATCCCTTGATTGATCCTCATTAAATCCATCAATAAGGTTGTGTTATCTTACTTTATCACAGTTTATCACAGTTGCCAAAAACACCAACACTGAAATTGATGAAGAGGTGTTTTGAGTATCAAACAGACAACACCTTGGGGTGCTGGAGATATGTTGCCTGAAACTCCAAATCCTGATGCTGAGTTGAGCCTTACATTCATTCGTACATTCTTGCCTCATCTAATCATGTCCTCGATTAGGGCTGGTTAGTTAACATTATGTTGGTAAAAACTGGTATCATGTTGGAATTTGAAGCAGTAAATCAAAACTGAATAGTCTTTTTAGTTTAATTCCAAAATCATCTTTTCTGTGCTAACCTTAAATGGAACTTACATTGTGTAATTGTTTGTGTTAATTCCACCTGTCAAATCTTTACATTTGCTACATTCATTTGAATGTCCAGTGGAGAAGAGGGGGACTCTGATAGTACCGTCATCAGCCAAGTCCTACTGCAAGATGTGCAAATGATTCTCCAGCACAGGTAAACTCAGAAGATTTTCTTGCATCTTTTTGATCGTTTAAATATGATTTCAAACTTTCAATTTTAATGATAAATGAATTTAAGTTTTGACATGTTTTATTATACAATACTTGTTGACCATTTGTTGGGTACTCATTGAAATAATTACAAATTTCAACTGTGGTGTAATCCAACATTTATTACATTTATTTTAATTCCAATTTTACTGATGCTGCTCTGAGCACAAGTCAAACCTGCAGAATTTCCAGCCAAAAAATGGAAAATGGACAATGGAGGTGTTCTATTGGCTGAGGTGGGTGTGCTGTCTCGAAACGATTTGTGTTACTGCCAATTATGTCCAACCAGGCGTTTTACCGCCAGGACGTCATTTTTATGGCTGTTGCCCAGCAACGGGATTGCCATGAATCAGCAACCTTAACCCTTAAGCTCTGACCATGTTTTCAGACAAAACGCCTAAAAATACATACCCAAAGTAAATGAAGAATCACTACGTTCATATGCATGTTCTTGGTGTGCATGGACATCTAGGGACTTCAGAGAATGTAGTCCCAGTGTAAAATACATTGTGTCTGTCTATGCCAGAGTAAACTGGAATAAACCAGGAGAAAAGTGAAATTTCTATCCTCGCCTGATTTCCCCCAATTTTTGAGAACGGGTAAGAGTCTGCCAACAATGATTCGATGTCGACAGATTGCACTGATTACCTTTAGCAACTAGGTTTCAAGGTTTCAAATCATCTCTACATACTAACTTGCACTGAAATGCACATCCAACCTTCTTTTTGTGAACATTTGAGTACAAACCACTCCAACTTCAAAATGATTGTATGAATTATGTTATTATTATGTTCAAAGGAAGCATGAATCATTTTGGGTGGCTAGAAATACTGAACCTGCTTTCTTTTCTTTCATTATTTCTTTCATCTTTTCTTTATGTACTAAATTACTAAGGATACTACGTCATTATTAATATTGCTCTGGCTTCAGTCATACACAATGACACACGGGAGATGTATCTTATCTCCGTTCAACGACACATCACAAGTGTTGAACGATATTTGAGTTGAACGAGTTTGAACAAATGTACTTATGGAACGATTTGTTCTGGCGACTGGGTTGTACAGAAGCTAATGTCACAGCCTGTGTACTCATCCAGGCTGTCTGTGCCAGTCCTTCCAGTCAGTGCAGTCCCAACATGCCTGTACACTTCCATTGTCTTTGACTTCCTACCCACAGGTTTGCAGAGCTTTGGCCTCTGGCTTTAAGAGGGAACCAGGTCTGAGTGGCCCAGTACGACAAAATTGCATGATAAGTGTTACTGGCAGTCGTGTTGCAGTCATCCAGTAGGCTCTGAATGAGATATCATTCAATGAACTGTTTAGGACAATAACCGAGGAGTCCGGTCGGTCCACTCCACATGCAGTGTCTGGTCGGCCAGCGAACACTGTCAATATCAGGAGAGCAGTACTGCTGCATCACTGTCACATCCTTGGACCAACCACGGTTGATTTTGATCCTGCTGTTTTGCCAGTAAGCTGCATGTTTCAAAGAGCTGTGAAGAGTTGAAGCCCTGCCAGCTGCGGTGCGGTCTGGTATAGATCCACACAGCCACCATGAAGAACCAAACTGCAGAGGAAAAAAAGTCCATATGTGGAGTGAGCGAAACCGCAGGAGTGCACCGGCCCACTCCCCTTCCCCCTCCAGAATGCCCAGTAAATCCACATTTGGATGTGGAAAGGATGGAAACAAATCAGTAGGAGTTATTCTCTTGATGTTCCTCTCTGGTGAAAGAAAGGTGGGAACTCACACATAAAACCCACTTAAACGACGAAACAAAACCAAACAAAGCACACCAAAACACAGGCTGTCTGAGACAACATCATGCTTACCTAGTGTTTCTTGTGGTCAATTTAATATTTTGTTAAAAGTGTCAGTGAATAATAATATTAGTGTAGAGTCATTTAATTTAGGTATGACTGAATCAAGCAGCGACTTTGTCAAAACCTTGGCAGAGGTCAATGCACGTCGACTGCCCCTGGGCTGATAGACAGGTTTTTTCCTGCAAAGACTTAAATAAACTGTGACAGTGCAGCTGTAAATTTAAAAGATGAATGGGTAATAGTGTAATAGGGTGACCTTCTCTTAATAATTCTCAATAACCTTGTATTCCAATGACATCAGACATAGGGATAGCCAGTGTCCTTCTGTCCAGCAGTCCTACACTTTCCTATGGTGGAACTGCAATACCCATTATGAGGAAATGTTATAATTAGAGCAGACTGTCCCTTTACATTGCAGGCCTATGTTATGACTTTGAGTCAACCCCCCTCACCCACACCACTCACCCCCACTGAATGGAGCTCATTTGTTGTAACATCAGGTACATCACGTCCCTGTGTTGTCATGAAACTCAAAAGAACTGCAAGTTGCTGAAAACACTGTGCTGTGAACACTTTGCCTCAGCTCTTCACAAGTCAGTCCACATGTCAGATTCCACTCTGCAGACAGTGCATGTACTGATGCACTCAAGCCTGTGAGCTTCTTTGCGATTAATGTCTTCCATAAAGTCTATTGATTCTAAGCCACACTCCATTTAGGTAATTGCATCACAGGTGATTTATTTCACTTCTATTAAATAAATAAGAACAATAAAATAAACGATGGAAGCTGAGCAATATTAGGGGT